>WEIT01041355.1:191231-217197 GCA_013389985.1 Dryoscopus gambensis | reverse complement strand
AATTCACATTATTATTTTATTTTTAATTGGAAATTATGTCCAGGTTGACTGTATTCAAAATTTATGAAATTAAGTGATTGGAAGCATCTAGAGACTGAAACTCCGCTTAAGTAGGAATTGCTGGTGAATATTAGTTAAACCTTAAAAATAAAATCTTCACTGTGGTGTAGTTGTATTGTGGAATGCTTTAACAACCAAAGTTTTCAACTAAGGGAGCTTCAACTGCAAAGTAGGATCAATCGGAGAAAAAAGGCTCAAAGTGGGTTTGAGAGGTTGTTTTCAGCTAAAGCTAAAGAGAGAAGACACCTATTCTACACTTCCGTGGTACTGGACATGAAGAGTAGTATTTACAACGCAGAGAAGAACAGGGAAAGTGCTCTGAGGTTCAAAACATGGGGAGATGAAGATACTGTTCTCAGTATTCCCTGTTAGTATTTGATTTTAATGTTTCTAAATAGATGTAGACTCCTATGTCTTCATTTTATTGTTTTAGCTGGGACCCTAATTTGTGTTTGCTGTTTTCAAGTTCTTCATGAATAAATTGATCTGCATGTCTTCTGTGATGAGAAAAACATGAAAAGGCAGTGCACACCATGTTGCCATGTCCTTTGTGTGACGAAACCCATCCACTTTTAACTATTCCTGATGCTATGTGATAATAAGCCCTATAACAGAATTGACAGACTTCCTTCAAGGAGATGTATCATATTTTTCTTGCAGTATCTGGTGGAATAAAGGTTTTCTTTTTTTTTTCTGTCAGTTGTATCAATGTGACCCTGATCCTGCAGACAGTCTGAATAGGTGGGGTTAGAGGAATGTTTAGGCCAATTTCTCAGAATCTGAAAGTGACAGGTATGAAAGGGAAGGTCAGAGGCCTTTTTTGAATCTGAAATGGTGATGTTATTGTACACCCTGAGCATACTTTCAGTGTTTAGGGCTTAGTTATACTCTGTATCAGAGGAAAGCTTTTCAGCTAAATGCTTCACCCTACAAAAGGCTTGCACTTTTGTTCATATCTCTGCAGGTGGGAGCGCAATTACAAGTTCACAGAATGGTTTTCTGAGTTGAAATAACTCTCCAGCACTAAAATTAATAAATAATTTTTTATATTCATGACCTTAAAGTGAACAGAATCATAAGCCTTCAAAAATCAAATTTATCAAACTGATTAAAGATTTGGCATTGGCCCTTATTTGAATCAAACATTACAAAGTTAAGTGTGTCCCAGTTTTTTTTTCACATTTGATATTGGCTAAGGACAGAAGGCCCTGCAATGGTGAAACTTTTTTCATGATAACATGTTCTTTAAAAGGCTCCATCGTTTTCCAGGATTGATCCCAGTGTACACAGTACGCATACTGGAAGATGAAGCTTTGTAGATCAGTGATGTTGATAATAGACCTTGGATTATTTAAGAGAGAATATCAGAAGAGAACATTGCAATGGGATAATGTCCTCCCACTGCTGGATGAATGTCTCAGCATCCCCTTGGCACTCATAGGAAATAAACATTGAGGTGAAGCAGAGATATTTATTTTCAAAGTGAGAGTCATTAATCCTTCTAGAACATTGTATTTCAGGGACTCTGTTTCCATTCTAACAAACAGTTGATGATGGAAGATGTTGTCGTTTGATGGATGTTTATATTGTAGAATGACAGGTGATCTTCACGTGACTTTTATGCAAAATACTCATAGGTGATTAGAAGAAGAGAAATGTTTCCTAATTGTCTTGGATGACAGATTTGCATTTTGCTTGTAGTCATTCCAAAGGACCTTATCATAATGCAGTCAATTTAAATTTTATATACTTGTCACACTGATTGCAGTGTACTTACAGGAATCAAAATTTTGTCCATTAGCTAACAAAAATATTTAATATAGCTGTAGCAGGTAATAGAGAAATCCTGTCACTTAGTGCAGTAGCAGCTTCCAGTAGTTCACAAATGGCCTGAGCACTCGCATGATCCGTAATTGAACTTCAGCCTTTGTGAGTTTTGAATCTGATTTCAGAGCTGGACAGGCCACATTCAGCTATATTTTATATATATATATTACATATAATATCTATAGTATTAAATGATCTCTTAGGCGAAGTGTGGTCTAAGTGCTGTTGTCCCGAGGTAACAGAAGGTAAATTGCTGTAGGGTCTGTCCCAGGTCAAATCATAAAGCTGAGTCCTCTCAGAACAGCATTTCTGGGCACTTAAAAGAGAATAGGTGATTGTACACAGTCAGAGTGGGTTTATCAAGAGTAAATCCTGCCTTGCCAACCTCCCTGGTATAAAATAACTTGGTTTGTGGGCAGGCAGAGAGCAGTGGCTGCCATTCACCTGGCCTTTGGCAGGGTGTGCCCTGGCTTTTCTCACAACACACCTGTGTCCTGGTTAGTGCTGCAGGCGGGACGAGTGGGCATCGAGTGGGTATGGCCAGGCCTGGCACACTGACCAGGTCAGGGGTGTAGTGCCAGGGTGTGACCTGGGGCGTGTCCCCTGACACCAGAGCAGCCTGGGGCAGGCCCTGGGTGCCCTCACGTGGAGCTTGCAGAGGAACCCAAACTGGAGGAAGCACTCGCTGTGCTCAGGGCAGGGCTGTGTTTCACAGTGACCTAGGCAGGCTAGGTTTTCATACAGGGGTAACTTTCAAGATGTCAACACTGATTAAGTACTGAGCCTGTGCAAATTATTCTTTACATTTTAAAAAGCTTAAAATATTACGTAAGTTTGATAGCATGCAAGTTGCTTTAGAAAGGCTACTTTTCAACACTGTGTGTAATATACTGAAGGCAAGATAACGTCACAAAGTAATTTTTCACTGAAAGCATATGGTCCTGCTTACCTTATAATGTTCTCCTAATTAACATGACCGTAAAAAGATGACTGTTGAAATTCAGATAGTAACTCTGATTGTTAAAATCCTAATTACAGTTCTGTTAACAACTGTAGTGTGGGTAATACTCTTTATTATTAGTTCCACATCTGAGAATCAGTTCATTCACTTTGAAGGCATTTACACATTAATTTCCACGCACTTTTTTTGGAAGTGAATGTGTGTATTGACTAATGAGCCTGCAAAAGCATTTATGTAAGATGACTTGATATTGGAGTATCTATTTCCGCTTTCAGTCTGTGGAATATGGTGACATTAGGAAAATAAACTGGCTTACCTGGATTGCCTAAATGTGTAGATATTGAAAATTTTTAATTTACACATTGTTGCATTAGAGAAACAGCAATGTTTTGGAGAGAGAAACACTGAGTACAAATACAATTACATAGCAAGAGAGTTGCAGGTAGCCTATGCCACTGGCCAGCTAAGCATGGCTTGCAGTCTGAAGTGTACAGTGGCCAGTTTAATCCCGAGGGTAGTGCATGACTGCAGGTGTTTTAAATGAATTCCAAAGATACAGGAGAAAAAAGGAATTGCTGTTTGTAACAACAACTGACACAATCTATTTTGAGATAATAAAAAATGTTCCTTGTAGGGATGGTTGGCTGAGGGAGAGTTAATAGAGACAGTTATTTGAGAAGGGCTGGAGCTATTACTGGAGTCAAGCCCTACTTCTTTTATGTGAAAAGAAGACAAATGCAGGAAAGAGGAGAGGAAACCAATAATAAAAGTGAAAAAAAAATCCTTTTCGTTTGTTTGTTTTTCATTCAGCCTTTTGCTATAGTACTGCCTCTGCAGAAACATGGGCCCAAAGTCTTACCAGGAATTTTGTGACCTGTCAAACTTAAATTAACGTCGAACTCTTTAGGTCAATGCTCTTGACTGCCTCATTGGTCACAGGCTCAGTGAAAAATGGTCTTGTCTGGATAAACCTGATACTTGCTAAGCAAAAGGCAACTAAAGGATAAAAGGAAAGAGAATAGGTAGAGAAAGAAAATGAACAAAAAAGGGAAGGTAAATCAAACCGATACTTTTAGCTCTGACTTAAAATTGTGATGATTATCTAATATATTCACACAAGTGCTTTTGATCAGGGAAATATAAATTCAGGGGTGTTACAAAGAACCCAACAAGACTAAGGGACTGGCAACTGTGCTGATAAGGCTTTCCAAATGATGCAAAAAAGAATTAATGTATAAATTGCTATGTGCCATCTTTGCAGATTGTGGTCCAGCGTCAGACCTAAATCCTAGATGCCAATTTCAGATTTCCTGCTCTTTTGCTTAACATTGCTTTTGGGGTTTCATCTCTGCAATAAGTTTGTTGCTTCCATTTAACACAGTAACTTACGTGAATTTTGATCATTTTTAATATGTTTTTGTGGTAATTATTGTGATAAAGATCCCATAGGGTAAGATACCAGGAGGAAACATGACTGAATTGGTTGAAATGAAAATATCAGTTTGTTTGGTTGAGTTTTTTTAAAATTTACAGTTAAGCTACAGGTACATAGTGATGCTAGTGGAGGACAGCTGGCAGCAAACATTGATTTTGGTTTGGAGTTTTGGGTCATAAACTCCTATATTGTGTAAGGATTTGCATCACTGAGATAGCACCTGGGTACTCAATAGATATAATCAGTAATATGGGATTAATAAAGAAGATGTCCCTTTTGTGAATATTTTCAGTGCCCCCTCCTGAGCAGAAACTCTTCCTTTCTCTTTGTCTTCTCCATCTCAGTGACTGTCGTTTTGTACGATCCTTTATTCTGGGCTCTAGTGCCACTGAAAAAGCAGACAGTGTTTAATGACCTTCTGCATCAGTGGTTTCATCTCCTGAAAAATTAGAATTGATTTGTTTTGTCTTTGATATTGAAAATCTAAGACAGACCTTTTCTTCGTAACTTGTGTAATAGCAGCAGCTGTATTCAGGAAGGACTGGGGAAGAGGACAAAAGTTCACAGAAGGTACCTTGTAGAATTAAGACTACTTTAAAATAAACTTTAACTAACATGGTCTTAAAAAAAAAAAAGTCTTGTCACTGGGTGGTTTAAAACGTGTCCCTGAGAAGAATGAATGCTTTGCATCATCTCTGTATTATTACAGGGAGTTCTGCCTGTGTAAAGAAAAAAAAAAAAGGTTTAATATGACTAATTGTTTCTGTGTGTATTCCATAGGGCCTTGTTCCTGTTTATTCTTCTCATCCTATCTTGGAAAGCTGCCAGGTTAACCTATATATGGTATAAGAAAACCTATACTCTCCTTTAAAGGATAAATTGCTGTTTGACCTCAAACATCTTAAACATCTTACTATTTTCTGTGATAGACTGTGAGTTTTAGTTTATTATTTTAACAGATCAATAGGTACGTTAATTCTAACAGGAAGCTCAGACACTCTGCCTGAAGTTAAATTTGCCGGGTTTTTTAATTAGTTTTATTCTCCCACAAGGTTGAAATTTCTTTAGGAGAATCGAAGACAGGAAAGTAATTCTGTGGAGAAACAGCAAATGATGCAGAAAATGCCAATATCAATTTCCTAAACAAGTCATAACTGGAATGCCAAGAATCTTGTTTCCGGCTCTAACTCCAATCATATGAGTAATCTAAGGCCCTGATTGGAAGGCACATTTTACAAATGTGTGATTTAACTTAAAAAGATGACTGAGATAAATTAAACCCGACTGAGCTGTGTGAGATAATGTCTTGAAGAGAACCCTAGAGGAACTAATGTTTGTTGTAGCATGATTTGTATCATAAAGGCATTATCAACAATGTAGATGGCCAAGTGCTAAAAATTTGTTTAGGGGCATTCCCAGTTGTATTTCTGTACTGTGTAGTGTATTTGAAATTGGATGGAATCTGAAAACAGGCCTTTAAAGGGAAGAAACCAATTAAAATAAAAATTCCTTTGTGTCTTTGACCTCAACCACTTCATACATTTTTCACCTTGGAAGCACAGTCCATCACATTTTGTGGCTCTAGCTGGAAATTGGGTTGCTGTAATAACTTGTGGCTCAGTGGTAGAAGAAGGAGTGTAAAAATACTGAAGTTATTGTTGATTTCCTCAAAGACAGATGGGGACAGTACATGAAGACAAATGTAAGGTTTCAGGTTAGCCTAAACCAATTTTTTTGTCTGCCTATCTTCCACACCCTTCACTTTGCTGTACCTTAGGAAACATGGGAAATTAAACTTGTGTTGGTGGCTAATCTTGTGGAAAAGTGCATCTGCAGTCCTTAGCCCAGACTGGCTTCAGCTCAGAATGAGCAGGACCATCTTCTGAGGCTCCTTGACAAGACTAGGATGTGTACTGTCTTGCTGGTGCTCCTTAAAGGGGTGAAATGGCTTTGAGGAAGATTAAGATACCAATAGAAACAAATTGATGATGTAATTAATGAAAAGGAGGAATTTCCATGTGTCAAAAGCAGTGGGGAGAAAGTGATTTTCATCCTGTGTGTTGACATTTTGGAGCTTTAGTGCATTATCAGGCATGGATAAAACTTCCAACAACATATCTTGCATGCAGTGCTTGCCTTCTCCTCACCCTGAATTCCTGCACTGTTCAGTCCCACCTACAGCTTCATCAGCTTTAGCTGAAATCCAGGACATGAGAAACATGGCAAATAGAAAGGTTGCTTCTCATTTTAATTTTTTGATCATCACCTTGCACAAAGTGCAGTTTTACTTCTTGTGTGTGGACAGTCTTGAAGGGAAGAAGAGTTGTCCATGAAAGTCAGATGATTCTGATCCAGCAGTCCAATTCTGATCCGTACTGGTAGTAGGAACTATGCTAAAGACAGATATATACTGAATAATAAATTCTAAGCTTTTTTGGTTGCTAGAGTGTACTATCCTGGTCTGCTCCTTCAGTTTGGGCAGTATTTTGGGCAGAGTAGCTGCCTGGCTTCCTACCAGTTCTTAGGCTTGAGCCTGACTACACCAGCGCTAGGAGAATAAACCTTTATTTCCTAAGACACATGGATATTGTGCAGTGCGAATATTTCATACTAGCAAAGCTTGTTGAGATCTTGGGGTGAGATGTGCTGAAGAATGGTAGATAATATTTTTTGTGCTTCATGTTTTAAGAGTGCACAACAGACATTGTAGAACGTGTAGATCAGCCTTTCCTGGATTAGCCATCCAGACATTGTCTTCATTTCTCATTCAAAATACCCAGAACAGAATTTAGCAGACTTTGTGCTTACATCTGTAGTATTTCTGACTCAAGGGATTCTTCTGTGTTCTAGAAATGTAGACTTGCTATTAAAGGCTTGCTGTTTAGGTAATATTTTTCTAGGGCTGCTTTCCAGTAAGTTTTTGTTTTCAATTCCTTCTTGATAGTTTTTCTCTCTCTAACAGAGGGCCATCGTATTCTGTAACACAAACAGATGTTTAAAGTCTTCTGCTTTTAGAATATTTTTGTATTTCTATGCAGAGAGACTTTATTCTCTGGTAAGAGTGGCAAGGTCTTTTTTAGTTTATGTTAATCCTTATGAGTGAGAGAAACAATCCTGTGCTAAGAGAATCTATTACTGTTTGGTTTTTGTCATGCCCTCCTCTGGACGCTCGTACAGTTTTTTTGTCTTTTTGGCTCCCAAAACTGCTCACAGCACTTGAGGTGTGGCTGCACCAGTGCAGGATGTGACAGTCGTGTCCCCTGACCAGCTGGCAGTGCAGTGCTTGATGCTCCCTGGGACAGGTTGGCCCTTTTGCCCAACTGTGTCAGGGCCCGCTGGTGACTTGTGTATAACAGAGTTTTTACATGGCACTGCCCTCCAGCCTCTTGTCCCCCACCCCATCCCAGGCAGGGAGTTCTGCGCTTGCTCCTGTTAAATTTAATATGGTTGGTGATTGCCCAGCTCTGATCTACGCAGATATGTGTCCATCAGTAATTTTCAAATTAATATTCGCCCCTTCTTCTATTTATCACAATTCTAGTGGCACTGAATCAGTGCAATTACAGATGACAGTTGCTGTATGCTGAGGAATATTCAGTGCACTATCTAGAAGTACCCAGCAGCCCCTTTAGGCATTTATCATAACTTTGTGAGGCACTGGATGCAGGCTTGTCATGGTTTATGGTTGGAGACCTGATATAAAGGGCTCACAGCTGACTTCCACATAGTGAACTTCCTTATTTTTCTCTGAAGAGAGTAGTCTCATGTGCTGCTTGTTTTCTTTTCAAATCTTCCACTTACTTTTGAAGCATCTCATATAATTTATCAGAGGGAAACCTAAATTCATTATAACCCTTTTTTTATTCTTCAAGTTTGTGAATGCTTCTACTGTCCCCTCTGAGCTCAGTGTACAAATAGAACAGCAAAATCTCAACCCTGTATGATTTTGCACCTGGAAGTTCATCTGTTTCTTGATCAAATATGGGCATTACTACAGTTTCCCGTCTATACAAATACTATGTACAGGTAAATCTCTTGGAGCCAGGTTCAGCTGTGCTTGTACAAGGCAATACTTAACAGGGTATCACAATGCTGTCCATCTAGTGCAGTGAACCCAGAGCAAAACTAATGTCCAATAAATTAGCCTAAAAATGCTTCTCTAGTCTTTTATTTTATGCTTTCTTTCTGCTGGAAAACAATGGTTTTGATGGGCTTGCTCTCCCTTCAGTGAATCCTGTCTTCTTTAGTACCATTCCATAAAAAGATGTCTTCTCAGAAGGACCCATGGCTAAAACCAGCAAAAGGAAGAAGGAAATGGGTCCAGTGTGTTTATGTTTACAGGTAAAGATGTTTTACAAATTTTGTATGTCTTGTGCCATTGCAAGATCTAGAATGAGTGAAAAAAAAAATCTGCAAAATCTAAAACCAAAAAGTGACTTTTTTTGTTACCAGCTTATAAATTTTGCCTTCAGGCTTCTGGATGTTTGCATTAAGGAAAAGCGAAATGGCTTTTTTTCTGTTTGTGGTTTGGGATTGTGTCTTAAAGTTTAATCATATTTCAATTTTAATATATATTGTCTTCACATATTATTTTGAAGAGTTTATGTGTAGGGCCTTTGCTTTGAAGAGGAAAACATTTATAGATAGCCTAATTATTTTACCATCCAAGCAAAATGCCTGTAGGTATCTAATGATAACTACTTATTTTTTGTTACACTCTAATTATTGCAAATTAAGTTTTATTACAAAATGGTGTTCAAGATACTAATTGCTGAACATTATAAGGGCAGCCATCCTAGTGGAAATAGATTAGATGTGATTTATAAAAAGAAAACATTAATAGGCTTTTGGAAAATAATCCTGGTTATATATGTGCAGCAACAAATAAAGTTCAGGACTGTAAGTATTCATCCCACAGGAATAAATCAGGACAAAAGGCAGCTAATTGGAAGAATTTCTAAGGTGTGCTAGTGGAAGTGAATTTTCATTGCTTTATAGCTGAAATTCAAATCCTGTTGACAGAAACTTCAGTTATTGACTTGCAGCTAATTAGCAGCTAGCAGACTAGACAATTAGCGGGAACAGAATGGAGTTTGGGAAACAAAATTTGAAAGTTTGTAGCACTCATTAAAAAAAAGTTTCAGTTTCTAGAAATACACCAGCTTAATTGCAGGCATGATGGGAGTGCTCTATGCTTCTAGTCTGAAGTCTTTTTTATGTGTATAGAATACATTTATGCAAGATATATATATATGTATGTATATGGTGTATGTGTATGCATATGACTGCTTAAAGAGAGATTTTCAATGGGAAGGTGTTGATTTTTTTCCATAATTTTATTATTATTTCCTGTCCCTCCTTCCCTCCATGACTGAACTCTTGTATCAGGAAATTTAAAAATGTAGGGATGCAGAGCAATGGAGAGAGGTTTTTCTCACTCTAAAAGTCAGGGAAGTTGGATGGCGAGTCATCTGTGCGGAGCACGGGAGGCTGCCCTGACGCACGGAGGGGCCCAGGACAGCCGGGCGATCCTCAGGGACCCCCTCTCAAAGCGTGAGAGTTGTGCCTTGTGCAGGAGGCCAAGGAACTGAGCGCTGCCTAAGAAATCTATTTCTTTTGATTCCTCAGGCTTAGTTACCTTCAGGCTAGAAGCTGTGTATGATCACAGGAACTCTGCTGTCCTGCTGTTCTTTGCTCTCTTTTCCTGGGTGGATCACAAGGTGGATCTGCAGTGGTACTTGTTTGCCATTTGCTTAATTTCAAGGCGGTATTTGATGATGTTTCGTTTTTCCCCTGTATTTAAACCTGTGGTGCAGCTAAGCTTTACAATGCCTGCAACACTCCCTACACATGCAGCAGGAAAAGTGAGAAGTGACAGAGGTATGGTTTGGGAGGCAAAAATGCAGGCAGTGTCAGAAGACATTGCCCTGGTTAGAACAGATGTGATAGCTCTTAAATAATTAGGACAAAGCCAGTTAGTAATATTTTTTCAATTGTGATTGTGTCCAGAGTGTGTAATGTTATGAAATGTTAGAGATTGTAGGAGAACTATTTTGTCATTTTTCTTAATGTTAAGCATGATTTACAGCAACGTTCAGAAAATGCTGTATTGACATGCATATTTTAAGTTATGGTGTTACAAAAGCTCTCTTTCCAGGTTCTGATAAAGTCTTCAAGTCTGCCTGCTTGCAGTGAGAAACAGGTTTTTTCCAGCTTTGTTATACTTGGATGCAAAACATGTTGTTTTGCTACACTTATAGCTTCCTGGATTTACAAAACAAACACTTTAAAAATTACATTTCTCAGAGAGCTGCTACCAGAACTATGCATTAATAAGCATCTAAATTACATCTCTTGCCATGTAGAACAAATTATATTTCTTTTCATTAATATCAAGGAAATAGAAAACAAGCTGAATCCCAAGTGAATTAAATGAACATAATTATTTGCCATTTCTTTTTCTACCACAAACCAGTCTTTATTCAATTAAACAACTCATAATCATGTTCCCGCTACATCAGTGGAGTCCAAAACAGCTGGTGTCACAATTAAGTAGTTTCCTTATATATTGTGTACAGGACTTTGAACTCTCTGTTACCATTTTCATGGCAAGTGTTCTGGTGCTGTTCTCTAAGCTAAACAAACCAGCAAACTGCTAGCGGCTCTGCAGAGTTTTTCTCCTACGCAGGTCTTTGAAATGCTGTGCTAAAAATCTTTAAAACATGAATGTTCCTATGTTTTGTTGAGCTTGATTCCAGTTCTAGATTAGGCTGCTAGGAGATAATCTTAAATTCACTTTCCCTGAAAGGAATGTGGAGAATGTGTTTTTGTGTGTGTGTTTGTTTTTGTTTGAGGACCTGGATGGCAAGAAAAATCTCATAATCCCCCAAATCCTTAATTACTAACTGTGGCACTGTTTCATTCAGAGCTTTATTACTTCTATGGTGTCTTTATTGTTCTAATCAGTGCTGAAATGATGAGATATTTTATAAAATGAAGAGCAGAAACTCTAATATTTAATCCTCAAAGGTGTTTTTTCCGCTACTTCCAATGATATGTTTCTAAATGGTGCAAGTTCTATTTTATGGGAGACCAGAGAAAAACCTCTATTCTCTGCTGCTCCAGTCAACATAAATGGATTTGTTAATTTTTTTGAGACTGTTCTCCCAGAACTTCTCATTTCTGCTTCATACCTAAACGTTTCTAGCTGGTAGTTAATTGTTTGTTCCTTTCAGTATCACTCCAGAGATCCTCAATGGTTTAGAACTTCAGTGCAAAACATTAACATAATAAGATAATTCTCATAATGATACAAAAGAAAGTGCCCTGAAGTGATGAAAGTAGTTTTCCCTTAATGTTGTTATATGCAGAGACCATTTGTGTTATAGCTTTTTAAAAACATATTCCGCTACCTGCGCTGCAGAATCGGAGTTAATTTAAAAAGAGCAGACACAGCATTAGGTGAGAGTGAAAGCTTGAGTCACAAGGTGCAAGAGACGAAAATCTCTCCATGACTGGGAGCCCTCCTGAACAGCTGAGGCTGCAGTACAGCTGTGCCCTGGAAAACATAGGGAGATACAAGAAATATTGCCATTCTCTGTAGGAGTAAATGAGTAAACTCATTCTGAATGCTCAGAAAGGAGAGAGGAAATGTGGCTCAATCCTCTTAGATCAAATCCCTGAACATTGCAGCATTTGGATGGAATATAATTTCTTTTTCTTTACACAGACAATTGGTATAAAATATTATTGCTGTTGAGATGATGATCATTGTTCTTCAAGGCTAGGTTATTGCCTTCACAACTGAATTCATGGAATAATTCAAATAAGTTTGCTTGGATATTCTTAGACTCCTGTACAGACCAGTGGTCTTTTTTCTTTTTCCTTTTGAAACAGTTTTTTATTTAAGAGTAGCTGTATGGCAAAGACTATGGTCAAATATACTTCAGTGATGGTGACCTGGAAAGGACACTTGGAACAATATTAGTTATAGTTATATATATACCAGTTCCTTAAAATTGAAACTTGAGCAAATTTAGGTTCCAGAGTAAAGCCAGGCACTGATCTAGATTTTAACTTTCCAGTTCACATAATCTGTTTTACTGTCATCTGTTCTCTTTCCTAAATTGTTACTTTTTTGGATTTTTTTTTTTTTCCCCACTGCTCTGGCTTCTAGTTAGGTTCAGAAACAAAACAACATCCTGGGGCATGTGCCATCATCAATTTTTACTATCTACTGTAAATTACCTCTCTCTGAGATTTAGTATGGTGTCATATAATGAAGATCCTTTTTATGTGTGAAAGGATAATTAACTCTTGACTGGAGCTGTTTTCTTACGAGGACAGAAATAGAATACAAAAGCCATCACTGTAGACCAGTTGTCTGCTTTTGAGTTCTGCTTTTTCCATAAGGGAAATGTATATTATTTTTTAGGATGAAAGATAAAATAAGCTGAAACTGAGAGTGTAGAACTTCAGCATTTGATGTGTGTTGGAGACAAGTGTTGTGGGATACACTTGTTTAATTTACAAGTAAAGCACCTCAGGATTTCTTGTTATTCTTGTTTTCAGTGCTACGAGCTCAGCTTGCGATGTAAATCAAGCTGTGTTCATCCTGGTTCATGCACCATTGCCAATAAATTGGTTTTGGAAGTGAAACTTAGCTGGCGTATCCTGGTTATTTGGAGATGGAATTCAACTTGCATTTCCGTAATAGTCCTGATTCTTCAGAGCTCTTGCAATACATAGTAAAGATACTTTTTTGCTGTTTGGTCTCTCTTGAGTACTTTGGGAGGACTCTTGGGCTGGCTGTCTCAAATCAGTATTTTCAAGATCACAAACACCAAACATGCATGCACATGAAACCACACAACAATGGGCCCTTTAATAAATGCCTAATTTTATGAAATAAAAACACTAACTTTTTAAAAATAATAACTCTAATAAAATTAATAGATGGTTTTATGAAAGCATTTTATCAATAACTTACCAGGTATATTTTTCATTAGCCAGAATAAACTAGTTTCTCATTCCAGTGCCTTTGTCACATTCTCAAATGAACACTGTGTAGCATCCTCAGCATTAAACAGCCTTTTGGTTTAATGTTTTTTAAAATACCCATAATTTTATCTTTTGTGATTGTTCATAAATTCAAGACTGTTTTAACATCAGTTTAAATCCTAGCATAAGGGTAAACCAAAGTTTTTTGTAAACTCATATCTGCGTTGGGTGAAAGAATATGGCACTGTACTGTTTTTCTGTGCTTGGGAATAATTTTCTTCTATTTAAATTTACTCCAGTGGCACCCTAGAATTTACTTTATTGTATGAAATTAAAGTGCCACTCAACGAAAAGGCACTTCATAAACCAACATCACTGATCTTTTATAATATCAGGAAAACAGAACCATTCTTATATGTAGACAGTTAATTTTTATGGAATACATAGACATTGGATTGAAGTACTCAGGTGAAAATAGAATAAAGTTAACAGGGGAGTAATGGGGAGGGGCACTGGAAATTTTTTTTCTCCTCTAAATAGAACTTAAAAAGAGTAATTGGAGTCTTGAATATTCCTGTTCAAGTTTTTCTTATACTCTCATGCCAAAGGGCATAGAAGGCAAAAAGTCAGTCCCCCTAATGGGACAGAGATCTCATGTTCTGTACAAGAAAGAATGAATTTTCTTTGCACTCAAGAGAAAAAGTACTGGTGCACTGGGACATGATCTTTTGCAAACAGATGGATGTCAGTGGTATTTTGTTAGTTGATGTGCTTACTTTAATTAAATAGGGATATTTGAATGTATTTCGGGATATTGGAATGAATGGTTCTTCCTTCGGTAGTTGACTGACCCGCAGCAGCCCCAGGTTATCCTGACTGGAGCCTGTTGCACTCATGGAGTTTGATCCTACAAACACACAAATAGTTGCAGTCCTTTGACTCTGCTGAACTCCACTAATTTGAAGTCCATGGAGTAAACCAAGGTCATCCCTCAAGTGAGTGAAACTTTGCAGGGCTGTTGCATTGATTGTCCGAAGCTGTACCTTGTTCAAATGCAGACAGGCTGATAAATGCCCTCTCCAAACAAACTGCAGCTGTATCCAAACGTGGTTCATTTGTGGTTGCAGAATCAACTCCTAAATAATAGCCTGTCAGAAGAGGTTAATTTTCAGATCTGATACTCATGACTAGACTGTAAAGCATCAATTTAAATGTCCAAACATGTAAAACAGTTTGCCCTAGAAATTAAAATTAGCATGCAAGCTGACAGAATGTGTGCTGACATCTAATTATGGTGCATAATAGGGTTTTGTTCTACTGTACTAACACCTCTCTTATTTTTATTTTTTCTAGTCTTATTAATCTGGACACATAGGCTTTTTTTCTCTTTTGGGCTCTCATTTGCTAAGATTGTAATTCTGCTTCAAAATCCTGTTACGGTTGATTAGCAATTTTTGCTGAAAACAGTTTTCTAGTAGATTAAGTAAAAATGTTATTCAGATTCTATCTTGTCTGCATTTAAACATCAAAGCCTAAGAGGAATCTTGAAGCCAAGCCTCTCTGACATATCCTGTACCGTGCCTCTTTAGCTGCTTTACTCTCTGTTATAATATGCTTTCCATAGTAAGAGCCTGACGGTGTCATGTTTTGGTTCTGTTCTTTTCTGTATTTCTGACTGATGGCATTTGTAGCAGTATTGCTTGCATTTAATGAGACACCTGTGGCGCTGCTGCCCTGCTGGGGGTGTGGGAGTGTGCTGTGGAGTCTCATTTTAACTTGGGGAGTGTCTGAGCCCTGCTGACAAAGGTGATGTGTCCAGGAGAGCATGCAAGATCAGGGTGCACCTGCTGTAAAGCAGGGAGATGCTGGGGAGTGCTTTTGATTGGAGAGAATCTTAAAGGTCTGTACCAATGGATTTGTTTGCTTTTTACCGTGCTTGGCTAAAACAAACATTGTTGGGCACATGCAAATAACCACACCTATCATAATTCTGAGGACAGAGCAGGGGCACATCAGCGTGTTGGAAGATGAAGACCATGGCTTCTGCTGAAATCTTGAAGGACTTTTCTTTGTGACTTCAAAGGAAGTAGAGTTTAATGCCCAGCGGGATATATCACTTGATATTTCACTTGGTGTGCATGGCTTGAACCCTGGAGGAGCTTGAAATGAGGGACGAGCAACACCCCACACAGTTTGGGGATAAAATCTCAGGGAAACAACATGGACCGGAAGGTGTCTGATACCTTCATTTCATAAATTAAACAAAAACAAACCAAAAAAAGCCCCAAACAAACAGAAAAGAAAACAAAAGAGAGGCCAATTCAGATATGAAAAATTGTATTGGCAGTTCGAAAGTGGCTCCAAGGAAGTTAAGTGGAGTTGGGTAGTGTTGGCCAACTGGGACAGATTGTATTTGGCTTGCACTTGGACACAAGTTTCAGGTGTGGTTTGCTGTGTGTTCCAAGATAAGTAACTCCAAGTAGCGCAAGAGTTGCAGTATCTGTGATTATTGATAGAAATGCAGTTTTACCAACCTGATTTGAACATTATTTATATAGAAACCTACCTTTATGAATGACAACGTTTACTTACAAAGTTCGGAGACATTATAATTTAATTAGTGCGTTTACTGTGGTCTACAACAGAAAATTGAATTTCCATGTTTTCTGTTGACTTTAAGTAAAAGTGGGCTGACTTGTTATTGTGTTGGCTGAAATACTTGCAGTAAATATATGCCATACTGTTATCCAGTGCCTAGGGCAAAATAAGTTAGAAAAGAGTAAAGAAAAAAACCCAACCAGCATTTCAAAGAGTATTAGGTTACTGTAGAAGGAACTACTTATCCATGAAAAAGAATAGGGCTATATTTTTAAAAGAGTCTCCTGAAACTTCTGAACTTGCATAGTCCTAAATTCTTGTGTCAGGGATGTTCCCATTGTGTTGGATATTTCTAGATGTCATTGAATACCAGCCACGCTGTAGCTGAGACACTGTAAGGTAATTCAAGGTGTTAAATGTTTCTGAGGAACTGCACCCAATTACATAAAGTAAAAATTGATGCTGGTTATTTGATAGTTGGAGTGAATCCTCTGCAGCTGCTGTCTTCCAAATGACTGTTTATGGCTTTCATTTTTTGTTGGGGTATAATCCAGCGAACTCCCACGCAACACCACCAGCTAGAAAAATCCACATCATCTTCAGCACCATACTCTGACTTATCAATGCAACTTCCCCATGCTGGGTCCTTAAAACTGCATTCACTGAACCTCAAGTTTTATTTTGACCTTGGTCATTCTGTTGTTTATTTCTGGTTTTGTTCAGTTTCTCCTATGAAAATGTTATTAACAACTCATCCTTTTTTTTTTCTATTGTGTTGTTTCCTAGGGTTGTGTCTTAAATACAGATTAAATGACAATATTTACAGTGTCTGATGAGGGGTGTAAAGCCGAGGTTTATCATCTTTTCTTAAGACTTCTGTTTATCTGTAAAACTGGGAAGAAAGGGAAAAATAGAAAAAGAAAACCTTCTTCCCAGAATCCCACTTGGGGTCTCAGAATTCAGTTTCCTTTACACTATTTTTAGCTGCTAACATTTAGGCTTTTAACTCACTTGAAAAACACTTTTTCTCATGAATTTCTAGACCACTGCTTTGAAACAGAAAAAAGGTCTGTCTTCTGTAGAAAGATTGTTATTAGGTTTACTTGGTTTTCTTATGTGATTTTGTTAAAAAAAAAAAAAGAAGATAGGGAGGCTAATGATGGTCCAGATCTTTTCTGTTGATACAGATTTGTCTCATAAACCTTAGAAAAATGAATGTATAGACCTGACTGTTAATTGAAAATGAATATACATCTCCATGTATTCTTGTGTATATCCACATATTCTCTTATTTTCTTGATTTAAAAGGTTTCGATATTTTTCTATGTTTTATATAATACAATGCAATTTTTCCTCTAATCTGTTGCATTTACAAAGGAAGTGCAGCAGAGATGGGACCTGGAAGTATATAAAAGAGGATTTAGAAATTGGCAGAATAAATGTATGTTACCTGCTCTTTTTTGAGGTGCCTGGAAAGCAGGCTCAGTGCAAGGAAGTGTTTGCATGGCAGAGTTCTGCTGTAATTATCCTTAATCTTCACTGGGTGGCCTTTCCGTATTCAGAACTGTTCCCTGACAGAGCTGACGACTCCAGTTTTTATTATCAAGTTTTTATTTTCTCTGTTTTGGGTAGTTTATATTCTCAAGGCATTTTACTATTTTTTTGCCAAATGCTTAATGTTCATTAACGTTTGGTTGTTTACCAGATGTTAATGAAATGGACAGAAGCCATGCATTTTTTAAAATTATCCTGTTCTGCCTACCTCTAGAAATAGTTTAGAGCAAACAGTCTAAGTAAAAGGCTGTTGTAATTCAGTACTTAGATATAATTTGAGAATAGATGATGATGTGTAGCCTTTATTTAGAAATTTACACATGGGAGAAACAACAACAAAATCATTAGAATATTTTTTCAGTACCTATGAAAGCAGGTGTATTCTGCACTATGGATAAGAGGGGAAAAATAGCCTGTAGCTCTCTTATCAATCAGATTTAGATTGATGTAGTTGATGTGGAGGCAAATCAATGTAGTTTATTGAATTCTGCAGAGTTTTCCAGACTGTGGGATGAGTTCAAAGTCTAATCCATATGTATCTAATTATTCAGTAGCTCTGGATTATTTTATGCAGATTCATTCTGTAATGACAATTTTGTGCTTTAAATGCAGCAGCTCCATCAATCTGGAGTTGTCCTTCCTGGTCACGAGAGGACGAAGCTGTGACATGAAGGACGGTGCAGGGATGAGTCTGGGGTGTGGGCAGCCAGGAGGATCAGGATCAGGAAACTTCCTCTTTAGGGAGGACTCAGGTGAGGTCTTCAGTATCCAAAACAAGCACACTGCTCAAGAACGTGGTTTTTTATCACTTTCTTCCCTTGTTATATTTTGTAGAACTATTGAAATAGTTGTTGGGATGGGAAATTGAACCCTTCTCTTCCCCTATCCCAAGCAAGTGCCTCGACTAGTGGACTGTAGAGAGTGTTCATCTTTCTCTTTCCCCTCAGAATCAGCCAAATAAAACCAATTTTAGCAGAAGAATTTATAAGAAAAAGAGAATTACATTGAGCCCAGTGCTGAGAGATTACACTTGCAGTGCAGAAGACAGAGTTCAAAGTTTTTCATCTGAGTCAGAGGTGAAATACGAGATTGAGTTATTTATGCCCACAGTAAATATGATGGTTTTTTTAGTCCTTCCCCTATCTCTGTCTTCCCCCTCCCCGCCACAGCCCTCCACCCCCCAAGCATCTTTTTGGTCATCATTTCATCCCTTTGCAAGAGAAGGAAAAGTTTGTAATGTCCAAGACTCCTTCCTCCTATAGCCCACTCTCACAGGTTAATTGTTATTTTAATAAGCAGCACACAGTAATACAACAGAGTTTTGGGCATATACAGATTTTCTAGAGGAAAAGCTAAAATATAGGAAGTGGTTTTACAGTGTCAGCTTGCTAGAATTTATTTAATTGCTCCTGCTCAAATATGGTTATTTTTAGATTTAGCTGTGAGTGATATATGATGATTATCTGTGTCTTCATGGGATCTTTCAGTTCCTGAGAACCTCAGCAGCTGGGAAGGTGGAAACTGGAGTACAGTTAATATTCCTCATCATTACATCCATTTGGAAATAGAGAGCTGTGCATAAAAATATCCGGTGTGTATGATGCCATTGTTCAGGTCTCAAAATAGTGTGAATATACGTTTATTTCTAAAACACAACAGAGGTCACAGGGTCTTTATTCAGATTTTTCAGTCTGATTTGAAAAATTAAATGAAAGATGATAAGAGAGGAAGTTAATATTTTAAAAAGTAGTTGTTTCCTAGAGAAGTGTTTTCATTTCTGGATGGAGTTTAGTAGACTATTTCATAAAACTTTACTTTGGGACAACCTCTATGCCATGTTACTTAGTTTTTATTATTTTTTCTGGTCCCTTTGCAAGAAGGAAATTTTCATTTTGAGTCTCTAAAACCTAGGGAGTATTACTTTAATGGCAAAAATGGTAATAAAGACCTGAAAAATCTGAACTGAGGTCTCATTGATGTACTAAATATAATTTTTTAGGAATGAGGCTTATGTCAAAGTAGAATGCACAGACTCTAGAAATAACCATTTTCTCTGTTCTCAAAGAATCCCTTGGAGAGCTCATCCACAAGGAATTTACTGTAAGACTGTGATCTCCATCTGTTCCTGATGGATATAACCACCTTCCTTCTCTCCTGTGCTATCAAAGCTGTGATCCTGAAATGGAAGCCTATTCTAGAACAGTATTTCCAGTCTTTATTCTTGCAGTCAGCTTTGAATTGAGTAAAAAGATGCCACAATTTTTTGGAAATGAATGCTTTGCCTAGCCACCTTTTTAACCAGATATGATCACGAATATCCCAGGAAATTAAAAATTCCAGTAGTAAAGAGAATTGGTGTATTGTGGAAAATCCTTGTGCTGTGTAATAGTTTGTTTATTAAGCCATCTGTTCTTTCTTTGATATGAGCACATTTTGGATAGGGACACTTTACTCGTCATTCCAGCATCCCTCACTGTGGCTAATCTACTGCACTAATTAAAGATCAGCTTTATAAAATAAAAATATCTAACACACAAATCCGGAGCCCAGCTCTCTCTTTGGCGTGAAGGACCACATGGCAAGAAATGTTTTCATGGATTTCAGTGCAGATTTTCCTTCCCACTTGTTCTTTAATGTGAGGGTGATTTAAGGCAATAGCACATGCAGCACCGTCAGCAATCTGTTCTCTGATTATTTAATGCAGGCCAGGGCACACACGATTCTGTGCAGCAGTACCTTGGAGTGCAATCTGTGCAAAAGAGTGGGTGAGCTGGGACCTGGGGGCACTTGTGATTGTGCCATTCCAACCTACTGGATGCTGTGGCTGAGCTTTGCCTCCATCAGAGCCACACCTTGAGGCCTTGTGTGTTGTTTGTACCACAGCAGCTCCTAACGCTGATTTAAAAAATTGATGAGTTTTAGTCCTGTTTTGGAGGCGTTTGGTTTTCTGAACTCACTTGTGCAGTGACTACAGAGCTCATGCATTTGGGGATTTTGAACTGCTGCAGAGGATCCACATCCTTAAGAAAGGAGGGGAGACCCTTTCTTAGTGAAGATGGGGAAGAATCCTTCAGCACCATCTTTTCACATCCAACAAGGCAGATTCTCATTAGGGTCTCTTTTTCTGCTTCAGGAGCTTCCAGCTCTTCTGCCCGGGGGACTGTGCAGGGCTGCTGTTTTCTTCCCTGGGACACTGGGCGCTGGCTGTGGCACCTCCCTCTAGGTGCCTTTGCTGTTCTGAACAGTGTTGCTCTCCCAGCAGATCCGTGCTGGATTCCTTTTCCTCTCCTACAATGGCATCCCTGGCTTTGGCATGGTGGCCTTACACAGAATGGGAGGGGAAGGACTGCAGTGGGCTGGAAGGGCCTGGTTAGAGGGGCTCAGGAAATGTCCACTGAGCAGGTGCCAGCAAGTTTTGTAAGGATCATCTTTTCCCTGTGTTGAAGTGCATTGATTCTGATGGTATTATTTTTTTGGAATGTGGGAAGAACTTTGTTCAGTTTGATAGTTAAAAGGCTGACCATCTCGTAAGTGTATAAAATATTTTAATGCTGGGAAATCACAGGGCTTGTAAAACAAGTTTAGCAGTTTTTACATACAGAGAGACCAGACAATGTTGATTCCTTTTGTTGCCTCACCTTTGCACTGTGATTGAAGGACCTCTGCCTCCCTGCAGAGGTGGAACCCCTGGTTCAGCATACCATGAATGCACTTGAGGAAACAACCATGATTAAATGTTTTCCTGAATCAGAACCTTACTGAAATAGTTACAAATTTTGCCTTACTTGAGGATTAATGATTTCCTATTATCTCTTCTCCATCCCTTCAAGCCTGCCTCTTACCTCTTAAATCTTGCCATCTGCCTTGGGTGTTTTGCTGCATTATGGTCACATCATCATCTTTGATTTGCTCTTTGGGGCTAACAAAGCAAAGTAGGGCAAATTGTATTGCTGCCTTTGTGCTTTAATCAATGTTTTTCTTCACATCCCCCAGCTCGTGAGGGACTGCAGTGGCTACAGATGGGCAGAGAATGGACCATTTTCTGTGATACAGATTTTGTGTTCAGCCATCCCTGGGATGTGCTGTGTAGGGTGAGATCTTTAGCACAGAACTGCCTAGAAAATGTTAAGCCTTCCTCATGAGACTACACCTTAGGATTAAAGGATGAGTGCTCTGACATTCAGATATAGGCCAGCTTTTCTTTTAAAGCAATGTGTCTTTAAAACCCACTATGTTTTAGTAGTAGACCAGTAATTGCAGTGATTTTATTCTTTCTTACTCCCCCAGTCCTTCTCATTAAAATAAATTAATAAATTAGAAAAAGTAGATTGTAATGAAAAGAAGAAATGGCTTTAAAATGAAGATCATTCTTCTTGGAATGACAGTTTAGTGTTGTATCCTTTGAGATTACACTAGTGAAAAATGGGTCACCTGAGCTATCCCTGTTCTGCAGCTTTCTGGAATTAGAAGTGGTTCTGGACCTCGTGCTGTGCACATTTGTAGGGCAGTCCTGAGCCTCCACCGCTGCAATTCTTTAGTTTCTGGTAAAGGAAACAAACTATAAAAGAATTAATGTGAGACAAGTCACAGAGGAAATGACAGTGATTTTGAGGGCTGATAAGTGGCAGTATGGAACACAACTTGGCTTTTGGCACCAGGTTTGAGCCCGCTGTGTGCTGGGAACTGAAGCATCGGGAAGATTGGGAGCATTGGGAAATTCCTGTCTAGGCTCCTGATGGGAAACGAAATGCTACTATAAAAATAAATTGTACATTTTTAAAAATAATTCCTGTAGCATAACATTTCTCTTTCTGGAATGTGCCAGGAAATTTAGTAAGATTTTGGTTATTTTATGTGCTATGGGTACATTTTCACCTAGTAAGCTTTTTAGACACAGTTGACTAATTGATACTAAATGTTGCTAAAAGCCAAGATTTATCCTAATTTCCTGCTGATTTCAAGATAGTTGAAAAGAGGCAAAGTAGCTAAAGATGACAAACACCTTTTTTTCTCTAGTATTCTGTGAAAATGACATGATAAAACCAAGCTTTTCATTGTTCTGGGGACTCTTCATACAGTGTGTTTGACATATATAATTTTTTTTCTTTTAAACTTAAAAAAAATTAATTAACTGAACTGAAAGGCTTTAATGAAAAAAAATTCATTTTGATACCAGCAAAGTTATATGGAAGTATTGTAAAAATGCTAACATCACAATGTTTATTCCATTAAGGAAACTTATCAAATGTAGTGTGAATCGCATCCTTTGGCAGCTATTATATTTTATTGGCTCAATGACCCTGAAGAATTCTTATTGCTTAAGTACTCTTTCACTGCCCGCCTTGTTCCTTCTGTTATTCTTCCACATTGCTGGGGGAGAGAAACCCCACAGACCTTGAAGGGTTGTTATCCTGGTGCGGCAAAGACAGTTTCATGGCAGCAATGAAATGAATTCTATTCCTATTAATGAGTGCTGTTTAAACCATTTTACTCAGTAATCATTAGGACTCAGAGTTGCATCTTTCCAGTGTGGCAAAACTTGAAGGGGCTCACTGGTAAATGCAATAATGTACCATACATAAAAACAGACAAAGGCTTGTGCAGGGAACTTCCAGGGAGGTTGTACTGTTCCCATTGGATCTTGCCTGGCAGGATTTTAAAATGCTGTGGAGAGGTTTTAGGTGTGACGTTCAAGGATGATGAATGTGTGGCTCAGTGCTTACAGAAGTTGCTGCTGGGAGAGAAGAGTTTGCTTTGAGCAAAGACATTTGCTGGGAGCACTGTTCCAGCAGTGATATTCCATATTCCCCTGGAAGCTGGGCAGAGTTACTTTGCAGCACAAGTACGAACATCCAGTGGCACAGACTTGTGTGGTACTTTGTCACCTTTTGAACTTGGACACAGTAGAAGCAGAGCACTGACTGCAAAGAAACTTTGTGCTCCCAGCACCTTGCTCTGATATTCCATCTGGGAATGCAGAGTGGTGGGGACAAAAGGAAGCCTCCCTTTCTCTGAACATCGCAAGAGTCCTGTGTTGTCACCTTTTCTTCCTGACCCAGGGGTGTTCAGTGATGCAAAAGTACCCTCTGGTACAACTTGATCATTAGCAGTCATGGAAACCAACCACTGAAGAGGGCCCAGTACTTGGGAATTCAGAAGGTACTGCTCAGCTGTCATTGCACTACCACAAAACCAGTTTAATTAATGAGGATAATACAAGAAACTCAAATGAAGAGGCAGAGCTAAGTGGAATACAGAGCAGTCTTAAATCAATAGCAGTCAGGTTGCATTATGAAGGTGTTGTGAGGTGCTGTTGTTCAAGGTCTGTCAAAGTTTCCTTAGTAAACGTCTGTTTTCAAGGATTTAAAAGTTAGTGTAATATCAGCTTTGAAACTTGCAGCTTGAATATGGAGAGTTAGCATACCATATCTGGGAAAGTGCAGGGATACTCAGGGAAGCAAGCATTTTTTGAGATTTCATTTTATTTCAAGTCTGCCTCGTTGTCTCTAGCCTTGATTTTGTAGGGAATGTAAGTCAACCAAGACCTACAACTGGGAAAACATACTTTATAGTCTAAGACAGAACTGATTTTCTGGATCCGATTTTGCAGCTGACGTGCCTTACACAACTCTGTAGGAATTTGACTTTGCCTAAAAGGGAATATATAATCTTTAGCTAAGGGGAAAATAATTTTAAATACTTTATTACCAGCTTTTAAATGTCAAATTTTATAAGACCCCACAGGCATAAGGGCATGTACTCAGATATTTCTAGATAATTTGAAATATCAAAACAATAAATCAGAGCACTTATTTTAAAATATGGGGGGGAAAAAAAAGAAACCCACCTGTTTTCAGTGGGAGTGTTTTGTTTCTTCTTTTGTTTAAGAAAAAAGACATAATTTTTTTTTAATTAATTAAGCATAAGCTTGACTTTCAGTTCAACTACTTATGCTTAGATTTGCATTCTGACTGCAATTAATATTGGCCTTAGCATAAAACACACAGTAGTGCAAGATTTTCAGTGGTGCCTATGTCACATACAGGAGATGTGTGCACATTAAGGTTATCTGAAGTGAGCGATGTCTGGAACTGCTTCTCTCATGAAATACATAATGCTGTTTCAAGACTGATGTAACAGTTTTAGCATCACCTTAACAGTTGAATTCTGATGACCTGGAGTACAGGTTGAGTCCTTATGTGCTCTGAGTGCCCAGCTTCTGCCTTTATGGTAAGGGAAAGCTAAAAGAAATTAACAAGCACTAATATTAAAGTCAAATTTAAAGAATAGATTCCTTCTTACTCTCTGTCTGTTTTACCTCAGTAAACCCTGCTTTTCTTGTTGGCTGCCTATTTATCAAGGTATTTATTTTAATATCACTAAATAAAAAAAGACAAAGGCTTGTTTGTTCTCTAAACACTGGTAGAGCTTCCAAAGTCTACCTGTGCTGTGAAAGAGCATGTTCCTGAGAGCAATGCTGCTTATGTTGTGATTGGTGAACTTCATGAATAACAGTCTGGCTTCAAACAGATCCCACGGTGCAAAGGATGGGAGGGCAGATCTGAGAAGAGTATCAGATTAAACATAAAGTGGCTTTTGGGATTTGCTTGAGCAAACCAGGTGACTCAGTCTTTGATGCACAGAGGAAGTTAAAAGTTCGTTCATGTTTGTCCATCTGAGAGGAAGGTGATTGGGACAGAACATGTCTCTTGTGCCTTCTTTGAGAAGCTTTTTCCACTTCCTGGAAACCAGTGTCATACGTTTCCCCTTGGAAAGGCACTGTGGAATACACTGACGTAATAAGATGTTCATAAAGCAATATAAAGTTCTGGCCTTAGCAAGCATCTCTAATCACTTATGGGTTTTGGGGATTTTTTTATACTTATACTAAAAAATGAAGTATAAAGTAAAGGAAAAAATATGTATTTATGTTCTGTGGACTTACTAGGAACTTTGTGACTTACTGGGCCAGGGAACAGCTCCCCAAATCTGCATCATGTCTGTCCACTCACAGTCTTCTGTCAGCCTGTAATCTGAAGCTGAAGGTCATGTGTACGTGTTTCCATAGCCCCCCACTGGCCAGCAGACCTGGCAAAAATAATTCAGAGGGTTTTTGCAAGATTACTGCTTCAGGGTATAGAAAAAATGTACTAATCTGTCAGAACATTTCTGCTTATATAATTGCCTTTTTTCCCCCCCCTTCTGAACTTGTCCCAGTAGAGAGCATGTGCCTCAGTCCCCTCTTGATTTTTCTTTTTACAGAAACAAATGTCAGCAGGACACCATTTGCAATTCCCCTTGGTGGCAAAGACAACTTCTGGGCATCAAAGTCATTTTCTTACACATGGATTAACACGACATTGTGTTTCTGATGCATTTGCAATAGATTTTAATGTGTGGTGGCTCTTTGTGTGGAGACGGTTGTCTCGTCACATTTGTGTGTCTAACTGTGACCTCAGTGACAGCTCCTGGGTCCCCTGCTGTGATAAATACTGGATCACAGAATGGACACTGCTTCCAATTTCCTGCAT
>WEIT01041355.1:0-188561 GCA_013389985.1 Dryoscopus gambensis | reverse complement strand
AACTCTGCTACTGATGCTGTACCTGCCTGGATAAGAGGGGACAATTCTCCTCCAGACTCTCCTTTCCTTTTCAGATGCAGTAACTATTAGAATTCTGGCGGGGCTGGAACAAACTAATTAATTTGGGTGTTCAGATGCCAGTTTGATAGAGATCCATCCTTCCATTTCTGAACCTCATTATTCTCTGTGCTCCGTGCAGCTGATGTCTTTGCTCTGGAAAATCCTTTTTTCAGTGTTGTAGAGCATCCTCTGAGGAATGTTCTGTCATTCCTGCAGCTCATGAANCATGAAATGCTTTACTCTGTAGTAATCCCAGCCTGGTCCAGATACCAAAATCTGACCAAACCGTGTTTGTAATCCAGATGCATTCCTTGTGCTACTGCTAAACAGAGTCCCAAGTGTAGAAAATTTGCATACAAAATGTGGTCTTCTGCCTCTGTAGCTAAGGCACCCATCTAGCAAGATTTTCCTGCATGAATTAGGGCAGAAAAGGAACTCTGAAGTATTTAATGCGGAATTTACACTTTGGAGAAAAAGAGCAAAGTAAATACACTTGTAGCAGTGCGAGCTACCGTACACCTGCTTGATACAAAAGTTATGTCTAGTCTGGAGATGAAATATGTTTGAATCTCCCTTGTTTGTGGGAAATATCTGTCCTTATTTAAGAACTTCTCTTCTGCTTCTAATCTGCACTATCAGACCCTTTAATAGCCAGCCACCCTCCCTCTGCAGGGTGGAATTCTGGCAGCATTAGCTGCAGATACAGCCTGTGAATATTCTGTGCCCTGAATTCCTATGCCTGAAGGAACAGAAGTAGTATCTTGCCGTTTTCAAACCTGTTGCTGCATTTCTTGTTATTTGTTTTTCTCACGGACACATACTGCAAACTTGCTCTTGTAAACAGTAATTTGCAAACTGCTTTGTTTGCTTCTAAGTGGGTCTGTCTGACCTCTACTGTACCGGAAGGCTTGGAGGGCTTGGGATTCTTCTAATGTAATTTTTAAAAATGAAAATGCTTCAGCCTTTATTCAATTAACACAAATTGGCTAGGACAGTTAAACTTTTTTTTTTTTAATTGAAAACCTCTCATTTTGTTGAAGAGTTTAAACAACAAGTTCTGTTGTATTTGATGTGATTTACAGTAAGTTTATTCAGGCTGTAAAATATGCCTCTCTGTTCCCTCTATTGCTGATGCTTTTTCTTCCCCTTAATGCAAGATAAAAATTCTATTACTTTTCTCCATGCCTATAAAACTCATAATCTGTGTAACCTTGGGGGTTTTTGCCATGTCAGTCATGGCTCTTCCCCTTGTTTTGCTGTGGATTGTTTTTAGTCAAGGGAATGTCCTTTCTAAAATGGCCCTGGATTAAACTAGGCGTCAGTCATGCTAAAATGTAAAGGAAAAGATGGTTCTTATTCCCAGGAGCTTTCCAGCAGATCTGTACTTCTACATTGCATGATGCTAAAGACTGAAAGAAAATCTCCTTTGGAATTAAAGGTCATCTGTTATTCTCACACTGTTGCCAGAATTTCCAAATGGTCAAAAGATTACTAGGAAGCTCTAGCTGAGTGTGGCTCTGTTGAGGTATTTTCTTTAAGTAAGCTTGGTGTTAAAGAAACAAGATACATTTTGAGTCTCTAAATTCTCTGTTATCATCCTGGTTTTCTTTTCCCCTGAAATGCTGCCACCTTCTGTTTTGTGGTTTTGGGAGTGGGTGTGTAAACAAATCAGACAAAATCACTATCTCAGGACAGAACTGATAAGCAAGAATCTAAATGAACACCTGCCCAAATATAGCCTAATTTTCTCTATTTGAATTCCATTCATCTAGCTTGACATGATTAAAATGGAAAACCTTTTAGCACGTGGAAATTTCAAATGTTGAGGTTGTCTTTTCTTTCTGCAGTATACAATGAATTAAGGAGTTGCATTTTGACAGCCTATTTCCAAAGCACACATCTGTGGTCTGCATGAAAAGAAAAAAATATTACAAAGGTTAACGAAAGAGAAAATACTGAAGGCTTTGTCTTGGGTATCAGGGATGAATGAGCAACATCTGAAGTTCTTCCTTTGAAGGAATACAGGTGGATGCTGTGAGGACCTTTTTGATGCTGATGATAACATGGTTTAGCATTTATTTATTCATATTGCTACAAATTGTACCCTGGATGTTTTTTCTTTACTAGTTTGAGATTTGTTCCAACCTCCTCCCACTCTGCACCTCAAGGGCCATGCAGTCCAGTCTCACACAGTCTGAGCTTGCTTGCTTTCACTTTTTTACTTCCTTCCTAATCACGTCTGCCTGGAGAAACAGTTCTCTCTGCCTCGTGTCAAAGCTCCATTGTTTGTATTGCACACTGTGGGATTAGATTGTATTTTTCTGGATTCCCCTTTCTATAAAATAGCTTTTGTTTACTTTGTATGAAATTTAGCATTTTATTTGATCGTGCTCAGAGAGTTTGTCCCTGATGGCCTTCCTTAAGAAGGATCCACTTAGGATATGGTAAGATCCCTGTGGTGGGAACCAATGACAAACCAGAAGTAAATCCTGGAAGATGCTTTGTAAAAGCGAGGAAAATACAGGAAAAAATTACTTCTAGAAATACTTTCCTATCACTTAAAATCCAAGTGTCTGAATTTGCTTCAGAGTGGTAAATAATGTAATTCTTTTTTTACTTAGCGTGTAATGGAAATATGTGTGCAATTGTCACAGCTTTGTGTGTATTGCAAGTGCAGGTCCTGTGTCATTCATGAATTCCTGCAGCAAGCAGTGTGCTCATGTGCCTGGAGTCACACGTCATATGAAATTATATATTCTTGATTCCTTTAATTGACAATAAAATTGATTTTATGGCTATACTTAAGAGGGTTTATGACCTTTCAAAATAATACTTTAAATAATTGTGATCTCTGCAAGTTTGATTTCCAGATATAAAACTGTGTATTACAGTGGTACTGTTCAAAACAATTTAGTTAAGAAGCTTTTGAAAGAAACATCACGGCACACTTACAAACTAAACATCAAAGTTCTTTCTAGGTAAGTTTTTATTACACAAGATCTATGGATTTTAATCTTCACAGCAATTTAAATGTAATGTAACCATTTTCATCTTCAGCCAAAAAAAAAAAAAAAAAAAATCAAACTACCACCTACTTCCAGCTCTTCCACTTGGCCACCTGCAACTCTGCCCATGAAAAACCACCTTTTCAAACTTAAAAACTGCAAATGAATGACTCCAAGGCTGTAAGGTAGGGAAATGTACTTGTGATAATTGTTCCTTTCATTTTCCAGGTTTCATTGCGAGGGAGCAAACTCTTGCCCAGTCTCTACCTGATCTGTGTAAACACATCAGGTTTACTCCCAGGGGAGCTGATTAATGCAGCATCATGGGATGATTTGCTGGCTTATGTCACTGGGACTAGATTTAAATTGTGGGAGATTGCTGCTTTTGGCCCATGAGTGGTCTTTGTAAACACACAGGTATCTGTAGGAAATATCTGTAAACACACAAATATCTGTGTGATTTGGTGAAGGAACAGAATTGGTGAGCTTTGACTGCAACAGGAAAGAACAGAAGAATTGAAATGGTTGGAGCACAAAATCACAGACTCAGGACCTCTCTTTAATTCATCTTCATTTGGAAGCTTATAGGAGACATCAGATTCAGGCAGGCAAAGAGAAGATGAAGAATGTTCTCCTCGCGACCTGGGGGCAAAGCAGGGCACATGGCCATGCATCTTCCCTTCTCTCTTGGTGCACAGCTCCACGGGACTCTAACTTGCTTTATTGTCAGTGCTTTTCAAAAGGATGTCTTGTTGTCTCTTTGTTTTTGTCTTTTCCTGACAATTACGCCTCTCCCTCTAGGCAAGAGAAGGAAGTATTGTCTTTTCACCTGAACCAAACTTCTAGACTTAGTTTTCTTCCCTCAATTTACTAATTATAACAAATGACTATAATTGCTCTTCTGGTCAGTCTTGCCCTGGTCAGCTCATGCTAGAAAGCAGAACAAATTCTATGCATTCCAATCAGGGTAATAGGCAGAACAAATCAATTGTACAAGTTTCTATCCGATGGCATCTTGGGCTCAATTTTCACCAGACTACTTAAAAATCTACCTAACTTGGTTTTTATTATACTTGTAGCATTTGTATGTCCTGGGTTTTTTTTCAAATATGTAGGAGTGAAAAGCCTGATGAAAAAGCAGGTTGTGTAAATTCATGTTACCTACAATATCATTACTGCCTACACAAAGCTTAAATATTTGACTTTTGAAACTGATTTTTGCAGACAAAGCAAAGAGCTGCCGGAGACAGTTTGGATCTGGGATAGCCTGCCCACTGAAACATGCTTTGCTGTGGCCTGACTCTTTTCCTGCAGGAAAGCTGTGCAGTTCCCTCACTGGACGCTTCCAGAGCTGCCCAGGAGGGTGACACCAGATTTCCTGGGATGGGAGCTGTGAGCTGCCCAACTCTCTACACACCTGATCCCCTTCTGTTAACTCCTTCAGAGCCCTCGCAGTGCATAAGGTGTCTCTGAGGTGGCTTTTTATTAGAGCAGAATCATGAAAACAAATAGCTGTAGGGGAAAAAAGTCATAAAATGAATTCCCAGTCCTAACTAGCCAGTCATGTTTCTCATCTTCTCATATCCACATGGAAAAGATGAAGGGGGAGTTTGGTTCCAGGGATCCAAGGAGTTTACAGCCTGTATGTGCAGGAAGCTGGGAGAGCGTTCCCAGCAGCATGGCACGTTGTGTTTAATGTTGTTATGGAGATTTTGTTAATGGGATTTAGTGAAAAAGTGCTGTGTGCTGAGACACATTAGAACAATAATTGGAGTTTGCTCAGATTTGCTTTTCAGGCCACATTTATGAATTCCACACTACCCAGTAGCTCCACATCCTTGGTAACTTTTGGCAGTGGGTAGAAATTGCCATGCATTAATACCTCATGGCGTTTCCTAACTCCAGCTGGGACCTGAAACATCAGAATAAAAAAAAAAAAATCTAATATGCGAGGTTTATCTTGTCTGCACCAAAAGGTAAAAAAATCCTAAAAAAATAAAAAGCAGAGGATTTATTCAATGACAACAATGAAGCAACTGTGTCAATCTTTTCCATTACACTGAGGATTTCAATCTAATGTGTAATGTTATTAAAATCAGTTGGTTTTGTGTTTTCATTTTTATCTTGTTCCTTTTATCAATTTATTTTTTGGTTATCAGACACTTTTTAGTGGGTACACATACATTGACTTCATAAAATAGGTGTTTCACTTTGGTGGATGCACATAAACAGACTTTATAAAATAAATGTTTCACTGGGGGAGTATGTCTTAAGGTCATATCTCTGGTAGTTTAAATAATTGAAGAGTTTCAGGGTTTTTGTGAATTGGTCTGTAAAAATCCATTATTTTCTCGCTGGTTATAGTAAGAACGTTTAAAACAATACGAAAGCCATAGTGGTGGAATAGTAAAGTTCAGTTTTTTGTCCATATAAATATCTAATAAGAAAGAAAGAGTGTTTCCAGAGCGGTTTTATTAATTGCTATAGCAGCATGCAGTGGAAGAGTTAGTGTATGTATATGTAGGATTATATTCATAACTTCTAAGCTTGGGTGCATCTCTAATTTTGTTGAAGATCGTTTTCTGTTTGTCCTGTGCTGTGCACATCACATTCGGCAGCCTTTGCTGTCATTCATCTCTCATCCCTGGTCATAAGCAGCATCTGTGAGCATTATGTACAATATGGATATATTTGGGGGTGTCGAGGTGATTTGTAGCCTGTCATTGCTGTTCTCTGAAGTATGTGGTAGCAGTAGGGTTCCTGCATGAAGCCTCCCTGTCCAAGCAGAACTTGCATCGTTTTCGCTCAGAGAAGTCGGCTGTGTATTTATTTACTCGTGTGCAGAACGGCCTCGTGCTCTAACAAGCAGCCATCAGCCAGGGAGTTGGATGCTATCGACTGTACCCCCCGAGCGTGTTTGATTCACCCCCCCACATCCTGGGCATGTATAGATTTACCATCAGTTTATCTTCAAAAGTTAATGCAGAGTAATTACTGCCCTCCTGGAACCAGTAGCTGTGTGTCCCTCAGCACAACAGTCATTGGGGACTCTGTTTCTTAACTTCTGCTCAGACATTTGGATGTGCCCTTTTCTCTCACAGGAGTGCGTGAGGGGGTCAATTAAACTGTCTGAAGTTGGCTTAATTGGTCCTTTGACACTGATGGAAGCATTTGAATTACTGATGAACTGAAGTGGAACATAAATGTAGCGACACTCAGTTATGTTTTCATCATCTTGGACATTGCACACAGTTTTGGTAAGGATGGATTCTTTTGGAGTAGTTCACTCTGTGTACTTCTCAGACATTTAGGATGAAGAAAGATTCAGAAGTAATTGCAGGATAATTCTAATAGAAAGGAATTTTCATTCTGTATAACTAAAGAATTGGTACAATTTTTCTCAAAGGTTCTTTGTTCTACAATTTTTTCAAAGATTCAATTGTTATTTCCTAGTAATGACCCAACTAGAAATTCACAGAATGCAAGTTACTATTTTAGCCTTAATTAGAAAATGTAAATCAGAAAACACACCTTAATTCACTAAGCAAGTGTCTTAATCAGTCTACTGATTTCCTGCTCATTTGAGTCTTCTGCTTATTTCAGGGAATTTGCATATCTGATACATTTTCTTGAAATATATTTGATTCTTTTCATTTACGTGGAAAATTTGCCTTATTTTCAGACCTAGTTTTAGCATTGCATAAGGTACAATATCCAAGATTTCAAACCTTAACTTTTTAAAAATAAATTTATTTCTTGCACCAAAGGCATTAGTGGTTTGACTTTAAATAGCACATGAGAAACACCTGGAAATCCTATTTATATATACTTGGAAGTTGTGTCAGTGTTCCTATGTGTAGAGAAATAGGATGAGATTCTGTTTCATTTAAATGTTTAAAATAATACATTTATAAAGAAAGAAAATCTAGTACTATTTTCATTCTATTTTCAAATAAATGACAGCTATGGGATTACTTACATGAGCTAAAACTGGTGTCAAACACTTTGATCAGAGTCTAAAAATGTAGCTTTTATGGAAGAACCTATACCCCCTTGCAGGATAGATTTTGCAGCGTAATGGGTACTAAGCTTTTTATGTTTGTCTCCCCAGTAGTCAGCATGCACAACAAAGCCACTCTCCAGGTATTGTATCCATGTCAATCTTGCTGGCCTTAAATATAGCTGTTACTGCCACTCCAGTGTGAAGAATTACTTGTATTATCTTTCTAATCCTAATTTGTCACCTTCTGAGTAACCCTGAATGCAGCTCTCATCCTCAGGTTTAGAAATAAATGTTGAGCTGCAATTGTGTCCAGGAGGCTTGCGCTCTCCTGGAGTTTTGAGGTCTTTAAAACTCTTGGAATACCAAAGGAATGCTTGTGTGTTTTTCTAATAGCTTTTGATAGGTTTTTGTCTGTGTACTTTGTCTTGTTCAGGCTTTATTTTATGTACAGCGTCTGTCTTCGGAGTTTTAGCTTTCAAAGTACTAATCTAGAGTCCTTCCACTCTGTTTTTAACCAAGTCCCATGAATGCTGTCCCCCCCACATAACTGATAAGGTCATTTACTGTAGAGGTGTGATTGTTGGTCTGCCAGGTGCATTCACCTAGAGAGCACAAGCAGGTGGTTGAACACACCACACAGTCCTGAAGCTCCTCTCCTGCTTCCATTGTTTGCTCTCTGCTTTGGCCTCATGGCCCCTCTTTATTTCACTGGCAGGAGCCCTCTGCCCCAGCAGACACATTCCCTTTAGGATGTCTGGGAAAGGCACTCGGAATGAAGTGAGTGTGGAGAAACAGCATAGCTGGATGTGTGGATTGTTACGTCTGGGCTTAACCTGTGCTCAGGCTGTTCCTGCACCATCCCCGAGCAAGATCAAGGACCCCTGACAGCTGAGCACAGTCTGCTGCACTTCCAGGAAAATACTGCACAAGGGGGAAACATGTCTAAAATAGTGAAATACTACCTAAAGCCACAGTGGATATGAGAGAAGCTGTGTTTATAAACAGTTCATCTTTTAGCTTGTCTGACACTGCTGTCAGAAAAAAAAAAAAAAAAATCTCTTTTTACCTCTATTCTGAGTCCCTGAAGAGTGCTTTAAGGATAGTTGGGTTGTTCAGAAAATAACCACAGCATGCTGGTGGCACCACAGCTGGATTCATTTTGTTTCATCCCTTCCAGACTGTCCACTGTTTTGCCAACATAGTTTTTACTCATTACCCTATTGAGATTATGGCATCTGAGGTCAGCTATCAGTACATGCCTTTTCCCCCTGTTTTATTCACTCATCTGTCCTGGAACATCCTGTTTCCTGCTGTGTGAGAATGTTATCTTCCCACTCTGGTTTCAAGTAGAGCCTGTTTGAGTGTGTCAAAGTGAGATGCTGCTGTCTCTCAATCGCTGCACTCCACTGTCTAAACATCTTATGGGTTCATAAAGAAAGAATTTCCAGTCAGAAAAATTTTATGCTCATCACTTTTTGGATATACTTTTGATTCTTGCTTAAGATAAAAATTTTGCAAGTCTGTTAATGCAGATAGCTGACATATTTTGCCATAGTTAGTAAAGGCATGTGGAAGGGTTTATTTGACACTGGGCATTTGTAGGAAGATGGACCCAAACATTTAAAATACTGTTTGTCTAAATATCTCAGTTCTTAGACCTGGAAAATGCAAGATGTAACTCTTAGACATTGGATGGGAGAAAGTTATTACTTCTCCTTTAGTGTTGCACAGGGCTTGCAAAACTCACAACACCTTTCCTCCATAACATTATGAGCTGGACGAGGAATTGGAATGTGATCACATTAAACGTTATGGAGAAGGGACTTGACTTTGAACTCTGTACTGCAGATAGGAGTCCTGGGAGAAAAAGATTATATCCTGCCTCAGATCAGTGTTTCAGATACAGAATTTATCATTCCCTTTGTTTTTTAGTAAATTAAATCAGGGACTTGTTTGCTTTATTTACTCAATGGTAAACTGACTTACTCCCTCCTCAGTTGCTATTGCTGTCATTTATTGTGGATTGTTCTCCAGTGCTAAATGAAGTGTAAGCGTAGGAAGTCTTCACAAAATCTGGTTTATTTTCTCCTTCATCGACCAAACACAAGTGTCTAGGACTGCTTTTGTTACTGCTTGATATGCTTTTTTCTTCATTAGATAATTACATATGTTCGAGTAGGCTTTTGTTTTTCCTTTGATAGTATAATTTCCTCTTTTTGCATAGAGAGGCCATTAAAAAGGTAATTAAATTAAATAATGGGTGAACATGCAGAATAGAGTGATTGACTGCAGGTGATTGTGAGCAGAGATGTACTTCAAATATTTATGTGCTGGAGCAGGATCCAAAATGCCATGTTCCTATAAGAATGGATTGGAACAGAGGAGAGGAGGAGAGATACTAAGTTGTGGACTCTCATTAGCAGTTATTTGTAACTTTAATCTTGTTGACTAGAGAACAGTTTCCTTCTGTATGATATTTACTTCAGGATTGTCTTCTGCAGTATTTGAGATAACTCTTGATGAATCAGCCTTACTTGCTTGAAAAGTGTTCATGTCTAATAAAACAATACTTGAATATAGGATGGTAGGATTGCAACACAAGATGTTTTGCTGGCAGCCGATATGAGAGGACAACTCTTCCTGAGAGTGCTAAATTTAGTCTGAGTAGCACTTGATCCATATTCCTGACAGGTAAAGCTGAATGGTGTTAAAGCAATACAGAGACTTTTTTGTGCATGAGAAAGGCAGATACACCTTGTGTTCACCCTGGGCTGGAAAGGAGGCACAGGTGGTAAGGGCACAGTTGGACCCACCACGTGGCAGGGCTTCTAACTGAGCAAGCAGACCAGCACTCTTGAGTTACTTACGTCTGTTTCTGGAGCTGAGTCTCTCTTCTCAAGAGCAATAAGGAAAAAAAAAATTCTGGAAGTGACTTGAAAACATTTGTCAAGTTATTTATGAGCACGAGGGAAAGCTGCCTTGTTGCTGCTGCCTCCCCATTTGCCAGTGTCATTTTTGGAAGTGCTCTAGGCCTTTGCAGCTCCCTGGCTCAGAAGTGCATTTATAAATTGGAGAGAAGCACAACATGGAGGGGCTCTCCCTGTGTGTGAGAAGCTGCATCTCTTTGAAAGACTCTGATATTTCTGTATAATAAATGGCTGGATTACATTTGCACAGTGTTTAACACCCTGTATATGCTGACTGTGCATTACAAAACAATGTTTAAGCTGGCAGATTTACAGCCTAACAAACATATTCATGTTTAAGAGTAGACAGAAACAAGACACCTTTTTTGGTAGCTGAAAACATAAAGGCTCTTCTCCATTTCCAAGCTTTCTAGAGAGGAAAAGAGCAAGCCCATGTGTACACACCTGTGGCATAAAAAGTGTTCATTGCTGGCTCTGTGCCTTGTAGGGTAGAAGATTAAAAATGCATCAGCAGCACTGTTTTACTGGAGATAGCACACAGTGAAAGGTCAGAGAGAATAAAGCTGGGAGCTTCCAGCAGCCAGTTGATTTTCCTGCGCCCTAAAATATTTGCATACTGTCAAATACTATAGTGACATAGCTTACCAACAAGGTGAAGAAATTATTAAAATGTACATAACACCAGAGTAGAAACCTGTGTAATCTTCTTATAGTAGTTTTCATGGTATATGTTAATTATTTAGCAGAATGAGTTCCCTGCCTAACAGAAATACTTAATTAAAGAGATGACAAAGAAAGAAGGAGCACAGCAGTGTCTTCAAAATACATTCTTGCAGAATGTTCTAAGCATACTTTTGATAGAAAAAAAGTAAAAGCCGGCCCTGTGTTTTTCCTAGAGCATGTTTGGTAAAAGCCACATAACCTATATTTTAGCCTCTCTGCAGAGATCCAGGAGAGACAATTGCCAGATTGCTACAGACAATATCTTGTTCCACACACACAGTTGTTCACCACGACTGAACCAAGTGCTTTGAAACCCGTCATTAGAGGGGTGCCTCTGTTGTTTCTCAGTCTGATATCCTACTTGCTTTACACGTGCTTTTTCAGTATCATTCCAAATGACTTCTGAGTCCCCAAAGCAGGATCTCCAGTACCCCTCCTTCTGGAAAATGCATGCTCTCCTTCCTCAGAGAACAGTAACAAAGAGACAGTAACGTGCTTTCATCCGGGTTTTTGATAACTCTGTTCTGTAGTGTCTGCCTTCATTTTCTTTCATTATGGTATTCATCAGAGCTCTGTGAAACTACTCAAAATGTTTCTTTGAGGTGTTTTTGCCCACAAAACTGTTTGCTATTTCATGCAATTTTACCTCCCCTCAGATCCACTTTTCCATAAGATTTGACAAAATTGCCTTCTTATTTTTTATGTCGAAAAGAGGGAAATGGCAAAATCAGATTCTTTCTCTTGGTTTGGAATGGATAGATTCATTGAATAGTCTAATTCTATTGGAAAGTAATCATTCTACTGGTAACATAACAATTTAAATATATAAAGCCCCATACAAATTCTTAATAATGTGGAGATCCTTTGTCCTCTTGTACATCCTTTAAAACAGTATATATTTTTTGCCTCTTTAGGAAAATATTTTTGTGTTTTAAGAGATTTTAAATCACTCTGTGGTCACAGTTTTTGCTCAGTTTGAGAATATCTAGTTCCACATATTTTGTATAAGACATAAATTGCAATACTGCCTGGTATATTCCAAGTCCAAGAAGGCATGTTGCATATTTCCAACTAAAATACCTTTCCAAGGAGTTATGCTATTGAATAATGAACATGCACGCATCACACCTTGCTGCGGAGTGCTGCAATATTTATTTTCTCTGAATCCTTTGCTCAGTTCTGCATTATTCTCTCCCAGTCTCCTGTTAATTATTTTATTTCTACCCTGGTAGTGAGGTGAGTCTTGTCAACACACCTGAAAACTTGATTATCTTCTCCCAGTTCTCACTGCCTCTAAAATGCCTTAATATTCCTCTTCTAAGTTGGGATGTTTCCTCCCAGTGATGTAAAATGTCAGCCAAATGTGTGTGTTGGATGAATCCCAGGTTTGAAGTGACCACTTCGAGTATTTGTGTGTCAGGTGCTCCAATCTTAAGTTTTAATAGACCTCACTGTCTACTTACCTGAGCTGAACTTCCTCAGTTTGTCAGTGAGAATGTTCTGGAGACAGTGTGGAAAACCTTCCTGAGGTCGAGATGAGCCATGTCCACTGCTCTCCTCTTGCCTGCACTTAGGAAATGAGAGAGGTGACCTTGCAGAGAAATCTCAAGTGCCTTCTGTGACCTAGGAAATACCTCAGATCTTGAATATCAAGTGGAATGTTCATTAGTCCTTCCTTTTTTTCCTTGAATGAATTGCATCTGACTAATGAATGGTGTTGGTGTTTGTTTGTTTATTGAAATTACTTCATTTCCCCCATGCAATGTTGCTATTTTAAACCAAGGAATGACACTTAAAAGTCTGGCTTTAAGCCAGCCCTAAATATTTTTATAGTGTAACCACTGTGTGTACAATCTGTGTGAAAACTTGAGGCATTTTTTTTAAAGTTGGAAAAAGGGGTTAAGAGAACCGCATTCGGATCATAGTTTGAGTAAAATTCTGTATAGTAAGTAGGATGAAAGGCCAGGTGAAAGTCTAACAGCTGCTTTCTGTACTGTGGAACCACACTCGTGCCAAAGTTTGGTCTGCATTTCTGTTAGCTTTTCCTTTTTCTCTCCATTGTGTTTTCTGTTCAGCTGCACAGAGTGCAGTGTGCCTGTGGCAGCCTTTTCTGTTTCATTTACCCCTGAACGCTTGCATCCTGCATGATCAGTAGGGGTGAGTTTTCTGCTCCACAGCCACAGTACATCCGAACATTAAATTGTGTGTCTTGCTGGGGTTACTGTTACTGCATTTCGCCGTGTACAGACTGCACGTTTGTCTCTTGGAAAAGGACGAGGCTGTGTTTCAGACAGGGAGCCTGGGCCCCCTCAGACCTTTCCCGCTGCTCCCGCCGTGCCAGCGGCGGTGTTGGGAGGGCAGCGGGAGCCGGGGCAGCAGCGGGGCTGTGATTAACACAGCCCTGCAGCTTCACACAGGAGCAGGAGGTGCATTTACAGACTTGGGAAGTCTCACCTGTTTCCAGGCTGGCTCCAAAGTAGGCTGAGAATGGAATTGTCTTGCTTTCCCCCTACAAATGCTACTTCAATTTACAAGTGCGACGGTGGTAACCAAAGGGGGAGGAACACAGTGTACAGCATGAAGAATGTGCTGGAGGCACTGGAACCCATTTGTGCCGTGGAGCTGGAAGGCTGTCTGGAACAATGCAGTGCATGTGACAAGCCCCTTTAATGCACAGCCACTTTAGTTGTGTTATTGAGTTCCTTCAGAATTTTCATGCTACTTGCCTCAAAAAAGTAGAGTTTAATTTTCAGCTGAACCAGAAAGATTTTGCAGCCGTCAGACATGACATAAAAATGAAAATAATGGCACCTACATGCTTTTATAGTGTTAAAGAAAATATATTTCATAAGAAAGTAACCAAAACTGAAAAGAATTTTACAAGGTTCTTTGCAAATATTGTCTCTCTTAATCATATCCCAGGCCTTGTGCACCCAGCCTAAAAGTGTCCATTAGTTGAAAGTTTGCCTTCTGTTGTTTTATCTTTAGTCTCACAGAGCAATCAGTATAGTGTTATGAAATAATACCTTAAACTGAGCTGAGACAAAAAAGCCCATATTTAGTTTGTATTTAACTCTTAGGTTTACAGATACAGATATAATATGTTCAGCACTCTTTGCATTGTGAAAAATGTATATTTTATTTTAATGTTGCTTAATGAATTATTAAAATAAAATTAAACAGTGTTTCAGATCATATTTGGTATTGTTTAATGCCAAGTCAGATGCTTATCTGAAGTTTTTTGGCCAACTGTAAAAAAGTTAGTAGGGGAGTAATGTCTCAAACCCAAGAAATGTTACAAGTTTATGAAATCTGAATATATTGTAGTGTAAATTCTGCAATGGTCCTTAGAGTTGAAAGCCTGAAGAATCTCAAACGTGCATTGCACGAGGGCTTGAGACCAAACCCTTCCACATTTTAAATGGACAGGGATGGGTTGACTTGGAGAGATCCCAGTAAATTCTGGGAGTAGATGGGGTGGGATTTTTTAAAAAGACTTTTGGCTTTAAGAAACAACACATGGAATCATCAGAGCCACCAAGCAGCCAGGGGAATGTATGGATAGGCAAGTGATGGAGAGGATATGGACTGGGTTTGTTTGGTTGGATCCTTTATGAGGCAAGGAAAAGTAATATGTTCTTACCCTGCGAGAGGAGAGATGGAGACTCCTCAGGCTGAGCAGGCAATTTGCATCAAAGGGCTGGATGGGATGTGTTAGCCAGGCTGATAAAAGGAGCAGATAAGGAGCATATCTTTGCTTTGTGATCTGTGATGAAAGGGGACAAGGACAGAAGAATAGCAGGGTAAAAAAAGCCTGTGAGATTCTCCTGATAATATGGGAGATGGAAGGGAAAATGTTGTTAGGTATTGTCAGGGTGTCAAAGGCGAGTCACAAAATTGGGGCATTTGTCACAGAATTAACTGGTGTGAAAAATGAGAATGGCACAAAGTACTTTTTAAATGGAGCAGTGCATGTCCATTTTGCTGGCTGAATTGAGAAGACTTATCCTTGATTCCCTCTATCACGCATTGGGGAGCTAATGCATTAATACTGGGTTCTAAGTACTGAGGGTTAGAAAGACGATGCGAGACCAAGTGATTCTAATATGACTTCCATTGGGAAGATACAACAGGAAAAAAACATATTTATAAAGAGCATATAATATCTCTGCTTCAAAATATTACTGAAGCTTTTCACCAAGGAAATGTTGGGTCACTTAACATTTAAAATCAAAACTATGTTAAGCTTTTGGCCTCTGCTTGCCTTTAGGGCCCCTGTTACTTATTTAGTCCCAAAATTACCCATGATTGACACAAACTTGGCATGCTACCATTCTACAGTTCAAAATTGCAGGTGCTGGAAATAGGGCTATTTGCACAGAGGAAGTGAATTGCCCATAATTTTGCAATTTCCTGCTTGGATATTACAAGCTTTGTCACAGATTGTGTCCCATATCTATGCCTTGGCAGGTAGGAGTGTGAGGTTGGAATAACTCTGGTTGCTAGGAGCTGATGTTAGAAAAGTGGTTGAAAGGACTTCTTATTCCATCATCGCAACCCAATTAAGCTTTTTAATACTTCTGAGAAGTCATCCTTGGATTCTTCGTATATCAAATAAATCTTTGGCCTTTAGACAAGCCCTGCTTTTGCTTGTAGAATCACTATGATTGAATGTTGCTTTTATCTATGAGAGACAGGAAATGTGCACAGATATATTTTTGCATCTACTTGCCACTGCTTTTCTGTGGAGTCCGTTGCTCTCTTTAATACTCTGCATCTCTACAAACACATACCAAAAAAAAAAAAAAAGATAAAAAATAAAAATAATGGGGACAGTCTTTTGGGTTGATTGGGGTTTGCAAAGCTAGAGGGAAGTGCTGGAGCAGCACGCAGCTGGCACAGGTACCTAACACCGCGTCACAAGGGCTCCCAAACCACACGGCTCAGGATGAGCAAGGACCTGTTGGACTTCACACCAGCCCTCTGTAGCAGCGCACACAAGGTGCCTCATAGCATTATTCTCTTCCTCTTTACCCATCCCCTATTGTTGTTCCTGAGGAAATAGTTCTTGAATTACAATTTGTGACTGCTTTAAATCTAAGGGCAGTTAGAAAATAGCAACAAACAACTCAACAGCTCTGTGTCTGCGCTGTTGCTATTTCATGCTTTGTTTCATTTTTAGGGATTCTCTAATTCTTTGAATGTTTTTAACGTTCTACACATGAATAACAGGAAAAATTCTTGCCAAGCAGTACAACTTGTGTCATAGAGGGTGCATAGAGGATAAGTCCTCCTCCATAGAGGAGCAGCTGAGGGAGCTGGGGTGCTTTAACCTGGATGCACCTGAATAAAAGACTGTGGTTTGAGAATAGCAATATTTTCTGAGTTAGGTTTCATCTGCCAATCTCATTTCATGTGTGTGAATCCAAGTCATCTTGAGCTACACTAACTGCCTGCTCCAAGTAGTGCTTTTCCTTCATGCATTATATTTCATCTTATTTTTTACCAGTGTAATTGACTTATACAGTTTCTTGCTCTCCTCACCTGACTCTGCTCCCTAAAGAAGGGCTGCAGGATACTCTCCCTTTGCCTTTAGACCACCATTATAGGAAAAGCAGAGAAAGAAAAAAATCATCATCCCTTCAACAAGAGGGAGAAAGGGAGAAGATACATTTTACATTTTCTGGCTCATAAAATGATGCGACCATTGAGTTGAAGCATCCAGTTTTTGTCTCATGGGGAAGAGCAGTTAAGCACAATGTTTTTGGAAAAAAGGAGTAATGTTCTACAGGCACCACCAGCAAATCTCAATTCATACCAAAAAAATGAGGAAACTGCCTTCCAAATAAAAAGGCATCAAAAAAACCCTAAACTTTTCTAGGTAGGCCTGGAAACTGAAAGTTAGTCTACGTTGGCTCTGAGACATGGCACTGATGATTTTCTGCTGTTAATTATATGTGGATTTAATCTCAGAATCTTCAGTGAGATTACAAACCTAAGTTATATTTCTTTGTCTGTGAAACAGAAGCACAGATGAGTGTAAGAATAAAAGGCAAAGCCCAACCAGTATTTGCTTTTGCTTGGGTGGTTGGTTATGGATGCGAAAACAGCCTTAAAAAGGCTTTTCCAGGCCCCTGAGGGTTATGTCAAAATGTGAAGACTTGGCATTGGTTTAAGAGTTATTTTTAACCCAGCTCAGTTCGCAATCTGTTTCACAACACATTCCCGTGTGTATTTTTCTATGAACAACTGAGGAAGAGGCACGGTTGGCGTGGGGTGAGAGTGAGCAGTGACAATAGGGGCTGTGTGTTGGTGTCATCTCAGGGCTTCCCATCTCACCAGAGCACTTCAGAGAGAGATTCTGGCTCTTAGAATTTATTTGTGACAAATAAAATGGTGAAATGAGGGGTTGGCTTCACTGATTTCACAGTGCTTTCAAATCTGATCAGATGTGCTGGAGCAAGAAATACAGTCCCATTAAAGAAATGCCAATATATTTGCATATTGATTTAGATGCAGGAGAAGGAAAGGTAAAAACCAATAAAGGTAGTTCAGTCAGAGAATCCTGCCCATATGGAACACATTTGAGAGGTAAATAAATAATGTTATTGATAATTTTACGTTTGTTTTCACATAGTGTTTTGTGAGAGTGTTTTACAGATCTTTTCAACTGGTTCAAAAGATTTCTTTCATCCTCTCTTTTAATTAAGTAAAAGAATGCTTGCTTTGGTTCTCTGCTGTAATAAAATCATAGAAAACTTTTATGGGCAAGGGAAGATTGCTACTAATGCTGGTTTTTGCTTACACATTTAACTGACTGTAAAATGAAAGAAGAGAATGATTATTCCTTATCTGCCCCTTTTTATCAATCAGAAAATAGGAACTAAAATCTGAACTCCATCTCAGAATAATTTTTATGATTTCCTGGTGTTTAAATAAAAGCATAATATTACCATGCTAGTAAATTGCAACTTGCCTGTGTACTGTATGTTTTTGAGTAGTAAACAGATAAATATTTCAGGAGGTTTTTGTGAAATCCATATATCATAAATGTCAAAGAATTATTTCAGTTTTTCTTTGTGAATTTTTAAAGGCATTTGCAGGAAAACACTGCTGGTCCAAAATTATCAACTTACTGGCATTAAATAATTTTTCCCATTTACTTTTCATGTTTAATCTCAGCCAGCAACACAAAAGCCAATTAAAATGTTCATGGTTTATTTCTGCAGATTTTACTTTAAGGAACTGGAGAGAGATGTAAATTAATACAGGAGTAGTGTGTGTCAGGAGCTAATGAATTCCAGATGAAAAATATTTCCCCATAATGTGTGGCTGTATCTTAACATTTCTTTTCCAGCAATCATACACTTTTTTTTTCTGGGCATCGGGCCCTGTCTTTTTGTTCACTGATTTTCAGAGACCCCAGCAATATTAAAATAACCCTTATTTCCCACAGAGTTTTATTCAAGACAAATGACCTCTTGATGATATATTTCAACATGGAGGGAATGTATCAGATTTGTCAGGGTTTAAAAACAAATTATATTTCAATATGATTTATTATGTAGAGTTACTGGGGAAAAAAACCCTTTTACCATGAGTAGCAGGTAGATGTTTTCTGGCATTACACAGACACCTAGAAAGTTCTCCCACTAAGGTTAACGTATGCACATACTCTGTTACTCAGTTAAAAATACAGGGCTGATCTGTAAGATCAACTCCTATCAGTGATTAACTGGTTTGTAATGGCAGTTGAAAAAGGGTGGCAACGTGGGTCCTACGTATTTCCATACCTGGGAATTTTGGGGAAACATTTGTGGACCTGCCTTGTCTTAGTCACACAGTTGTTCCTGATTTTGGCCTAAAATCCCACCAGGGAACTAAAGAAATGCTGGCAAACAGAAGCTGGTTTGCATTTCCTCCGAGCAGGAGCAGAGTGTGGACTAGGTCTTGCTACTCACTTCAGTTAATTTTTCTCTGGAACTACTTTTGTGCTGCAGGTAACTGCACCCTGGAGCCATGTACAGCCCATGGCATTGCTCAGGGGTCAAATCAGCTGCCTGCCTGGGACCAGTTCACAGCTCATGCTGGAATTCTTAACCCCCGTGCACAGGGACATCAAATCACTGCAGGAGAAATGTCCATGGACCAAGCCACCAGGGTGGCTGGCTTTTGGTTTTTTCTGACCTGTGGGAGTCTGAATCAGGGGATTCTAACATACTCTGTTAGAGAGCACGCACTTAGTGTGGGTTTATAAAAGGTGAAGGGTGAAACCCACACTGATAGACCTAATTAAAATTCATGGCTGATTTCTATACTTTCAAACTACTTTTTCAGTAGTACCGTGGTTAGGAATGGATTATATTAATAAATGAACATTCTATTTATGAATACTTAATTCACAAATGAAGTGTCTTTCTTTCTGGCGTTTGAAGTTAGTGCTCTCACATGGAAGGGAAGCTGGCGTTATCTGTGGGAATGCAGCCATATTATACTGCTGTTCTCATGCAAACAAAAGCAGCTGGGGAGGTTGCATCAGGCTGGGTTTTCTATTTTGCTGGGGTTTTTTTACCCTTGGTCAACTGGACCCTCCAGCAAATGATTTTGCTTTAGACTGTGACTGACCCTCCTCCTTTTGCCTGGCCAGGTCTCCAAGGTCCAGGACAGATTGAGTGTTTCCTGTGTGTTCACAGATCCTGTGTGAACTGTGCTGTTTTAGATGAGTCCCTGTTTACAGAGCTGTCACTCCAGGTGTCTGGTTGGTGGATGGCAGAAATAACTGTTGGTCCTACATTTAATGGAATGAGATCCCTAAATTTGTTTTTGCATTTCTTATTTCATAGGTGGGAGTTGGCCATGGCAGAAGGAGTTTGAGCTGTGCCTTTAGAGACTCTGCCCCCAAAGTGACCAAGTGACTGTGTTTGGTATCCCGCAGGGTACTGGGCAGTGTAAATTGTTATGGAGTGTTTCAAAAAACCACAGAACTGCTGAAAAGATTCTTCAGTGTTAGTGAAATGCAGTGATTTATTCCCAGGTGCCATCCACCAAGGCACAGTTGTGGTAGAACTGTGGAGTGGAGTTATCAGCAAAACCAGTTGTTTGCAAATACTGACTGATTTTCTACACCGTAGTTTGGTTTTAAATGTCCATGTACTTCTGCTGCTTAACCTTTTCCTGCCTAATGGAAACCACTTCAGAATCACTCTCTCTATACTAAAAACCAGCCTATCAAGTAAATGAATACATTAATGGCAACAGAAGCAGGGCCTGTCAATTACTAGGAGCATTAATTGTTACACTAATAATGACGTCGTTTAAATTGTTTTAAAGGCATATTGGACATTGCAATTCATTAGTTTCACTTGAGGTTTCAGCCATGTGTGCTAATTGAATTATATATATTTTGGCATAGCAGAATTCCCATTATGTTTCCATTCCATCTAGTTCTCATCTGTCTTTCCTGAGAAAAAAAAATGAAATGCTGCCATTAAGGACACTCCTTTGAAGCTGACTATTAAAATATGTATTACAGTGCAGACTGAACTGCATAGTGATGGCAAAAATCTAATTTTTCCATATTGTAATTTTAAAACTGTGCATAGTTTTCCGCTAAAGCACTGCGTATTCCATCTCTTATTTTTTTCCACATTGTGGAGTATCTAATTAAATAATAAATTAACATACATGATTATTTTTCTTATCCTTTTCTTTCTTCCTACCTTTAATTTTCATAACTTCCTCTTTGAAAACTTTGCTTCCTTTTTAAAGTAATTTCTTTCAAATAGTACTCTTAAGTGTGCAGTATATGGTTCATAGATATATAAAGGAGGCCACTCACATTGCAGAAATTTTGTGTTACGTATTAAGCCTGTAAATACCTTTTTCCCCTCAGTTAATGAACTGGGAAATTGGGAGAAGAGGTTTAAAGTGCATTTTAACTTTCAGGAAATGAAAAAAACTCCTAATCTGAAAAAGTACTTTTTTTTCTTCAAGAATTCTGTTTGACAAAGAATTCTTTATCATCCCTATTTCCCATTTTATCTAAATATATCATAAACACCAAGAAGCGTTTAAAAGTTAAACCACCTGCAAGACCAGGTTTGTTTCTTTCCAGTCAACATCCCATGAGGGATCTAAGGAAGCCTGGTCATTAGGAAATTTGTAACTTTCTCAGATACTTTCTCTGACCAGAGGTTTTCATAACACAGCAGGTGAGACCAGGAGTATTTTCTTTTCTCTTTTTTTTTTTTTAAAGCATTTGTTCTGAAATAAAAAATATCCAACAGCTTTAAAATGCAGTTGTGGTGGCAGCGATTTGAGTAAAACTCACTGTTTCTCTTGTGGCTTCATTTAATTTCAAGTCATTGATGCTGTATTTTACTTCCTATTCTGCAAGATATTGCTGACAGTCTTTTATGGGGAACTGGTATGGGTAAATGGATTCAAAACTGCAAACTGTTCACTAGGAAAACTTACAGAGAACCAGAAAATAAATATCTCTATAAGCAGAAATCTATTCTGAAACATGAATCCAGAGTAGCTGGACTGATAAGATGCATTTACTGCTATTTTAACTGTATTTAGAGGAAAGAATTGAATCATTCTTTGAAGAAGATGGTTCTGTTCTATCTGAAGAAAAACTCTCAATATATTTCATACTGTCTTGGTAATATTGAAGAGAGCATTAAATCCATACTGGTTGGAAGTTGAAAGTTGGTGAAAAAGAAACCTTTAGAGGGATGTTGTTTCCTAGAGATGGGATGTGCTTTTTTCTTGGAAGATCTACACCTATATACAGTCAAGAATTTTTGTGTGCTACACAGAAAGATGAGGTTTTTATTGACATTCCTACCTTAGGACCTGTTTGGTGGCTGTTCTGAGATGGAAAGCTTGGTTGGCAGAGTTTCCTATAAAGCAGTTTCCATGAGTCATTAAAACGCATTCCCGCAGTAATCCTTTGAAAAGGGGAAGCCTTTCTTGGGTCTGCAGATCTGTGGTGCCCAGAGGTGGGAAGCTGGTCCAAATCAGATGTGTTGATCTCCACCCAGCCTGTGAATTCAGTGGTGGCCTGCTGGACATAATGCAAATTCATAGCAAGTATTTAAAAATATTTGTAATATTTTTTAAGCCATGACAAGTAATAAAAATAAAAGAAGAGGGTAAGGGAACAGCACAAAAAATACTTTCTAAAATAAAGTGTCATATTATTTCTCATTTTATTTAAACTTCTTATCTCCACAGTGGATTTTGACTGTGAATGTTATGCATGCTTTAATTTCTTTTCATTCTACATTCACATTTCCTTTCCTTTTTTGGTTTTTTGTTTGTTTGTTTTAGGAGAGAAAAAACAACTGGTGTTTTTATTTTCAGAGCCATAAAGTGCTTGAATTCTTATTCTGAGCAGGCTAGATTTGCTGAAGGAGAAAATGAGTAATCCAAGTCTTTGAGCTGTGACTGCTTTATATCCCATGTGTTTTTTCGCCCATTTTTGCTTCTTTATTAGCACCTTTCACTGTTGTCAGCTCGAACAGATTGAAAAGTAATGGTGAGGTCCAGCTGTTAAGTTAATGCTGACAGAGAACAAAATCATTTTGGAATAGGCAACTAAATTCCTCTGCAATCTGATTCAGCCTTCTGGCATGGGGGACATTGTTTCTATTCAATTCAGGCTGAACTCTATGTTTTGAATATGAAATAACTGTAACAAGTCAGGCTTTGAAGAATCAGCTCACTCCTCAATTAAACTACACCGCCCCATTATTTGTATTTACAGCTCTTAAATCAGCTCCCACAAAAACTGTTGGGGAAAGAAAGCTTCACAAGGTTATAAACAACAGCAGAGGGACTTGAATAATTTAAGCAAGCTGCATGGAATAATTGGATGCCATGCACTGTGTATGATCAGCCACTCCAGTTCTTTTCCTTGTTGTCAGTCTTTTGATCCTTTGCTTGACATCAGACAAAGGAGTAGCAGATACAGAAAACTAGGTAGCTGGAGCAGAGAGGAATGAGCTGACAAATAAAACACCATATCAAACAAACTACCAAAAAACCAACAAATCATCATGTGACTGCTTAATCGCACAGAGAATCTGGGACTGAATAGGTCCGGTGGGGATGGTTAGTCTTTTCCTTCCTCTGTATTTTTACACTATTTTTCTGATCCGTTTTCTCATTTTAAGGGCTTGTTTTGTTTGTAAGGAAGAAAGGACGCTCCTCATTAAAGCTTCACTTGCTAACAGGGAGTGAGGTTGCCAGGTCACTGTGATTGTCCCTCACCAGAGGAGAGAATAATGTCTGTATCGTTCTTATCCTCTGCAAGACTGTAAGAAAGGGCAATCTTTTATGTGCTCCCATACTTGCCATAGGACAGCATATCCTTTTATGAGAGCCCGTAAAAAGGTAGCTCTGTGTAAGGACTTGCGGGTTAGTTCTGGCTCCTTACTTTTAGATCTTGGCTCTGACTGCAGCCGCTGAATAAATGACATGAAAAATGCTGTGTTCTGCTACCAACGTGAGAGTGAACGTGTCCAGCAGAAGGCACTAGCTTTGATATTTTCACAATGTCTGCTTTACGCAAAGTCATTTAAAGAAATTTAAACATGTCAGAATTAGAAAATGTCATGCAGGGAAGCACCAAATTGTATTTCAGTTCTTGGGTCTAGGGTGACCCTGAGGAGTTCTTCAGACAAGCTAAGAAATTTCACAGAGCGACATAACTCATTTCACCTTTAATCATCCTGTTGTCACTGCAGGTTTAAACATCCAACAAAAATAACTGTTTAAGAAATATAATGGCCATAACACAGTTTTTATGATGAACCTAGATACTTCTTTAAGAGTATTTTAAAGAAAAGTCATTGTGTGAATAATGATATTGTAAAACTGGAGATGTAGCTCTAATGTTTACTGTGCCTCAGCAATTTCTATTTTGAATATGCTGAAGTTTGCAGGGAACAAAAAGTTTCTTTTTCTGGGTTAAAACATGTAAAGTTTGGGTGTCTCTTCTGTGGACAGAGTTGCTAACCTGACAGGTTTTGCAGACCCGATGCTGACGTCTGTAATACCTGCACAGTACTTTTGTCAATAAATTTTTTTTCAGAGTGTCCTGAGCATCTCATGTCAAGAGACTCATGGTGCTAGCCAAGGGGACAGTTCTGGGTGGTGTGGGTTCTGAGCAGGCCCTACAGCAAACCTGCATCTCATTCAGGACAAGGTCTTGCAATCTGCCCCTATGGAGGTGGTGGCCAGTGGCCACCTTGTATTCAGAATGTACAAGATCTCTCCATGGGCCTCACATACCCCTGGGCTGCTAAAATTATGAAAGTTAAGAGAAAAGTATGTATGTGTATATATAGGAACTTCTAGTTCCAAAACTATGTGTCTGTATTCAGGAAATAATGATGGGCATAGAATAAACTGTGCAATTCCTGCCATGCTGTATTTCTGATAGCTTTGCTGGCTCTGACTCTTGAAAATCTGGCTGCTTTGTTTTCTTTAAAACAGTGTGATAGCTCAGAGAGAAGCTGCATCCATGCCCTGTTCCCTACTTCCTCTACCAAAGGTCCTTTCCAAGAGACAGGTCTCTCTAACAGCATTTAAATCTGGTGTTCCACCTAGGTGAGGTAGGACTGGGACCATAAACTGCAGGTTTCTGTATTTCCATGAGGTTTTGGCAAATCTGAATGAGTCACTGCCCTCTCTTTGCTATCAGTCTCTTACAGCATCCTGCTCGAGTCAAACCAGCACTCTGAATCTGTCTGACCCTCTTAAGCCTGTCTTGGTGTGGAATTCCACAAATTAATTATTCTGACATTACAAGAATAATCCTAGATGAGAATAATAATCTTTTTGGTCTCTGGTCATGCTAGGTCTGTCTGTAACCTGTGGCAGGGACACCCCTTCCTGCTGCCTCCTGCCCTGCTCTCCATCAACCACCTGCTGGCAACTGACCCCTCTGTCCTGGGGCAGGGACTTCTCTGTCACTTGCAGTTTAGTTCTCAGCCTGGGAGTTACAGGTTCAGTAGCCCTGCCTGGAAGCAGCAGTCTCATTGATAACCTATTTGTTCACTGTTCATTCACAGACCCCTCATGTATTGCTTTGGAAGGCTTGCTTTCATCATGACTTAGTTTCTCATTTTGCCTCATCCGGTACTGTTATTTCTGATGCAATTCCATGCCTCACAGAACGATTTTAAAAGAGATGGAGGGAGGAACTTGTATCAGTCACTTGAAATAAGTCCCTGTTCTCTGGCATCAGTAGCATTTTCAGTATAGAAACCAGAAAGCCACACTGAGTTGTTGAAAATATGTATTTTTAAAGCTGTATAATTTACAGAACAGAGTTGAAAACACAGGGAGTATCTCAGAATAATTATTGCTAGACTGTTGTCCGCCTTAAGCCTGGTTTTTCATTCTGCCAGTGGTGCCATTTGGTAGCAGAAATCAAACATGTGAGGGTCATTAGAACTAAATATTTTTGATACTCTAGCCAAATGTAGGCTGCCTGGTGGGCAGTGACCTCTTCAGAGCTTCTACTCTGGACAGCAAGGAATGAATGGAATAATGAACATTGATTTTTCTAGCTCTACCTGTGTTTCATATGTTCTGTCATCAGTTTTGTGGAGACTTTGTTCTTGTGATTTTGAATTGGTGCTCTCACTTTCAAATCCAGTATTACCTAAAGAATTTCTGGTTCTTTTTGTTGTTGTTTTTTTTTTTGCCCTATGATCAAAGCAAAGGGATCTCTCATTCCTGGATAGCACAATCTGTCAAATATCCTTCCAAAGCTCCTATCAGAGTAGCACCGTGGTTCTGTTTTCATCTAATCCTTTCCACATCCATATTTTATTTTGACTTGCAGGCTAAGAGAATGTAATTCAGGGCAGATGCCGTGGATATTGTGTAAAAACACCTGTTTATTCCTCTGTCGTGGCCAATAGAATCACTCTTTGGGTGTAGTTGTATCCATGTATCCTTGATTTACAGGTCACAGTCCTAGTGACTGGTAACAGTAAAAATAACTTTTAAATTATGCTTTTGAGATCTCCAGTGAATTTACACAGACCCTTGGACAGTTTTTTACACTTACAGTGGATATGCACTATTGAAACAATAAATGTTGGTGTGTTGATCACAGGGGAAAAAGGCATTAATGCTCTGGAATCCCCCCCACCAAATGCCTCATTTGCAGCTGTCACTGGGCATTATTGTGGTTTTTTTGGTTCTTTTCCAGCTATAAAAGCAGAGAACAGTTTCCTGAGGCCAGTGGAACAATCCTGTGAATAAACTGATATGAAAGAGATCTATTTCATCACTAAAACAAACAAAAAAAAGTCATTATCAGTTCTGTTACCTGATTGCCTTCTACCCAGGGTGTGAAACTGTGAAAAAGAAACACTGGTTGTTTTAATAAAACACTTAATTCTTCTTCCCCCATCGCCTTCTGCTGCTCTGTCCCACAAAACAAAAAAACCAAAAAAATTCAAACAAACATCAAACCAAACCAAACCAAAAAACCCCCAGAAACACAAAAAAGAAAAAAAGAGCAGGGAGAAGGGAATCTCTGAAGTGACTGCTGAGAGCAGAGGGCAGTGTGGTGTAAGCAGCTTCTGTACCTGAAGGTTTGCACATCTGTTCCACTGTGGAAAGGAAACCAGAAGAAACCATTTCAAAAGACCAAGCAAGCCTGGACGTGATTGAAGTTGTAGTCACTCCTCGGTGTCACCGACTTTCCTGATGTTCAGGAGCAGATACCAAGGGTTCATCTCCACTGGAGCCAGGAGGTTTTTGTATGTTTGGGTTTCATTAGTATTTTCTCCCCTGCTCTCTGCAGTGCACACGTGCTCGCACACACGCTCCTCTGAGAATTCCCAGAATTTCGGAGAAGAGGACAAGGAGCTGCTGCTCCACCTGAAATGGGCCAAATGTGTTCCTTTCAGACTTTATCACACACACTTGTACCGGTGCCACAGCTGGGAAGCTTTTTTTACCCCATTTGCAGAATGTGGTTTGTAGATTTAAAAGTTGGCACACTGGGTAATTTGAAAATCGCAACTTGTGAAAAATGAGAAGTGCTTTAATAACTTTCCTTTCATTATCATCTAATTTATCAGAGCTATAATATTCAAAATTCTTCAAGGGCTACTCAGCTGCATATCTCTGTACCATTATGGCTCTTTAAGCAGTTATAATCTGCCAAGTGAGCCGTCATTGATAAGTAATTTTGATAGCCGTAATGTTCTGATTATGGAGCAGCACTGGGAGGATGATGAGGGTCATTACTGGGGTCTTTGCCAGTTGAGGCTGCATATTTTTCATTAACCACAGAACTGGTGTTTGAAGAACTTCACTGAGGTGAGATTTACCTGCTTGAGAGCACCCTGTTTCTCTGGGTTCCTTCTGGTCCCCAGGAGAGCACCCTGCCCAGAGAGACATGCCAGGGGAACAAGTGCGTGTGCAAGTGGCCAGTTTTTGGTCATGAATCCCAGTTGTTCTCAGGTTTTTTCTGGGTGTTGTGAGATAGCTCCCTCATGGGTCATCCACCATCTCATGGTGTGCAGCTCTGCCCTGCAAACAAGAGCCTTGGCACAAGCATGGCTAATTTCCTGTGTTATTTCATTTCTAGGAGTTCTTAAAGCAGTACTTTGTTTGTCAGTCTGTTTCATTATTTTCCTTTGTGCTCAGTTTGCAACAAATCACAAGCTTTTTTTAACTGTTACATCTATAAACTCAGACGAGTCTCACAGAGACAAAATGTTCTAAGTATTTAATGAGAGTAAAGATTCCTTGGGCTCTCGCTGACAACTGTTCGATCCCTCTGTGTTCAGAATATGCCCTTAAAGACACTCGTACAATTATGTTATTTAGCTCAAATATGATCATGACAGACAGCCTGGTCTTTAGGCTTTGTAACCACCTGTAATTTCCAGTGAATTCCTGAGGATCAGCATTTACTCACGAAGTCTGGAAATGAGTTTTTCAGTAAACAAGGCTGCTAATGCTGTGGCAGGAGGAGCATGATGCTGGTCACTCAGGGTGAGTTGTGTGCTGGGGGGCGAAGAGGAGACTCTCAGCGGCGTTTGTGTCCTCAGAGCAAGCAGGGGTGACTTGGAGTGAAATAACCCAACCAGTACAGATAACACTGCCATTATTGATCATTCCTAGAAGACAGCTTTGCACCATATTCACTGAGAGAAAATGCCACTTTTTAAATGAAATGAGAATGTTCAAAAATATGTGGAATAAAAGCTAATAGAGAAGCTGTTTTCAGCAAATGCCTTGACAAGCAGATACTCAGTTCCTCCTTTTAAAAAACACATTTGTCACCCAAAAATTGATGTCTGTAAATGGCTGTTCTACAAACTGTGTTAACACAGCACTTGCTTCCCAGGCCTAGAGCTGAGCATTCACAAAGGAGTTCTGCCACAGCCAAATTCTGTTTGACCACTTGTGAAGGTATAAATGCAAATGCCACTAAACATTGTTGAGTGGTAACCACAAAACTGGCTTTGAATTAACTTTACATCTTGATAAAATACTTTTGTGTTTCCTACTAGATAGATTCGAATAAATATTATAATTTACTTCAGAAACTGCAAATATGATTTGTTTCTTTACACTGTTCAGGAACAGTTAAATAGAAACTACATAGATATTTATTTGCACTTTCTGAATCACTGGAATGATTCATTATTGTGGAATTTACATGGTGTTACTTTTTTATTGCTTTGTATTGCACGTGTTTGGTTTTAATAGTTGCATCCTTCATTCCATTAATTTCAGATTAAAAATTAAATTGCAACTGAAGTTCAGCCATAGCTCCTAAAGCATAAAAAATAAGCTTTGCTCTTCAGTTTCTAGAATGAAAGTGGGGGTGGAATACAGACTAAGTAGAAAAATAATCTCTTAGCGAGAACTGTGATATTATTCATAACAGCTGCTGGTAACTGTGAGATCTGTGTTCATTTCTGTACTACAACCTTTAGTTTTATTGCACTTCAGTTACCCAAGGTTAATTTAGCCTTTAGCAATTATGGATTTTAGCAGCACTCAGCAAGGGATTGCCTTTTGCCATTGGTAGCAATGCAAAATTTGTAAATAATCAGTAAGATCCAGGCTGTACTTTTAACTTCAGCTCTATTTTCAGAGAGTCTTTTTTTTTTTTAATGTGGTATCTCATTTGCTCAATAACCCAGTACAGAACTGTCCTTGGGAGTTCACATTATAAAACATTAAAGGGTTTGCTATGCAAAGACTTATGTCTATACTTAAATCCAGACCTCTCAAAACTCCCACAGAAGTCTTAACTCTTAGAGATACAAATTATGCCAAAAGAAAGAAAGATTTTAAGTAATTTAAAGGAATAGGTCACAAATCTGCAGATATTTCAGCGTAGAGATGAAACTGAAATATGTATCCACAACATGTTTTTTTTCATGCTGGATTCCACTGAATACACTTTTAGAGTTTTTGTCATTCCCTCAGGACTTCAGTTTTGTGCTTGCAGCAGGGACTTGCTCTGAGGCAGAAGATGAAGGAACAACAACCCTGTTACATCCCCAGACACTGAAATGTTTGCAAGACCACGCATGCTTTGGGGACAATAACTCCAGTGATTAGAAATTCCTAGAAAGTCCAAGTTCACATAAAGTGGGAACTAAATCCGGTGGTGAACACCCAGGCCCGCTGCAGGCTGGGACAAGTGCTACGTGTTTTCAGGACTGGCACCCCCCGTCTCTTACACGTGTGAAGAAGCAAGCAAGGGTCATTTTTCTAGAAGTCACAAGCAGCTCTCAGACTAACACAGCCAGAAGTGGGCAGCAGATGTGGAGCAGAAGTCAAAGAGAAAGAGCAAAGTCATTAAATATTTGTAGTGGAGCTGGCAAAAATATGGTTTATCAAAAATATAATTGTACTGAAGTAGAAGCATTTTGTGGATTTTTTGATATTTCTGCCATTTCTGCAGTGCTGTGGGGGTTTTTGAGAGGACTGTATTGAGAGTCTGACCTTTCTCTAAAAACAGCTATTTTGACACAGCTCAGTTTCATGAAAAGTTTAAATTAGTTTTTAATTTCACATTGGGAAAAAAAGCTAACACCATCTTCACAGCTGCTGAACAACACCATTTCTGTCCTCTGTGGAGCTCCTGCTCAAGAGGGCAAGAAATAGGATAACATATAAGAGATATAGAAAATAAATAGGGGTTTTCAGTGGGTTAGATGATAAAAAGCATAGACCCCAGCATGCTGAGCTCACTGTGGCTTTGAACTTACAGTTTAGAAAGCAAAGCTCTTTGCATTGCTGAATAATTAATGTGAATAAGATATCCCAGTGTAAAATCTTAGAAGGGACAGAGCTCCTGTTTTCACAATGGAGTTCCTAATGACTGTCCTGTATCTTTAGGCTCAACACAGCTGCAGTTTGCATATCCGTTAGAGTTACTTTCATGTCAGTGTGAGTACAAAACCCTTAAACTAAGTTTCCATATAGGAAAAGTTACTTTATTTTACTACTGACCATACCATTCCATGAAAGAGCTGTGTTTGCAGTCAGTCAGAGGTTTACTGGAGCACAATCCCCCCTGCCATTATCAATATCGTGCCATGGGTCTGTGCTTCTGGAACTGTTTTGGTGGCTGGAGTCCCCTCTGAATCATGGAATATATCAGGACCTAAGGTTGGCAGTCCTGCATTGAGAACCAAGGATCATACTAAACTCTGAGTAGGAATGAGTTACTGTCTCAGAAAAATCTGGGATTTTGCACTGCTTAAGCATTTGTGCTGCTATGAGGAGAATGAAAAGGAGGGAATAAAGAACCAAATATCAAGTAGGAGCTGCCCAAGGGCAGCTGGAAGTACTGAGGTAGTCAGCTCAGGTTCTCACACCTCTCATGTGTCAAATATTAAGCCTGAGCAGGGGAAGGCAGCTCTACACAAAGCTGTGCTGGGGAGCCTTGGATTGCTGTGTCTGAAAAACAGGCGTGCTCCTAAACTGCCTGTGAGTGACACAGCACTGCAAGCCTTTTCTGCATAAAAACACAGACATTTGCTCTCTGCCTGAGCTCTGGTCAGTGGCTGGAGCTGTCTTGTGGATTATTGGGCTGGTGAGGAGCAACCTTGGGCTTCAGAGCAGCACAGTGTAAAAAGGCACTGAGACTTCTCTTTATAAAGATGTGGTAGGAAATATTAAACTAAACAACAAAAGAGGAGGAGATTGCAAAAGAGAGGCTCAGAGGAACAGGATAAACTGAATATATATTGTTAGAAATAGAAAAAGCAATTCTAAGTGTCCAAACAAATTAGAGTGCACCTGATCTTCTAGGGGAATCTGCATTCACCTTTTTTCTGGATGAATTTTATCTTGACTATGTGATTTCCATTCTGATAAAAAGCCAGATGCTATGATTTTGACTGTGTTGCTTTTCATTTGAGATGCTGCTTTGTAGCAGAAGCATTTGTGTCCAAAGTAACTCATCCTGTCTAGAGATCCAGTCCAAATTATGACTTTACATCAGGAGCTGAGTATTTCAGATTGTTTAAAGACACGCAAGTGGAAGTAAAAACAAATGAAAAAAAGCCATGATCAGGAGGAGCCATATGGTGCTCTTGTAACAATTAAACTCAGTGCTCTACTTTGCTGCATGTCTGCAGGATGCACAGACTAATCCCTTGTGTCAAGGCTCCATGCCAAGATTAAATTAATGTTCCTAAATTTTTTGTTTAATTTGGTTCTGTAAGAAGAGGCCACAGCAGAATAAATCTCTGAGTGAAAACTTGAGGGTGTGTGAGCACTTCATCCCTTTCCTAACCTCTCACTCAACGCCTTGCCCCACATTTGTGTTTTCGTGGGCAAAAGGTGGAAGAGTCCTGAGACACCTAATGCATCTCTGACATTTTACTGTGTGTATTAGCAAGAGTTTAGAAGCCACTGAAAAGATCCAAACTTCATACTTCTCCCTTCAAACTCATTTCATAGGCTGCCAATGCCATGGAAGCTCCACAATTATTCAAAGGGATAATATTGGAATTATTTTATGGTTGTTATTTTTGGAGGACATCCCTAGCTCCTAGTACTTGCCTCTCTGGTTTGCATGGTTGAGTCTGCTGTTTAAATTATGTGCTAGCCAGTGCAAAGTTCCTGGTACAGCTCTCAAGTTAGAGCTAACTCACGCCTTTGATTCAAAAGAAACAGAAAACCTGATTGATCATTCACTGTGTGCTTTGAATTAGCTAACTATGCCCCAAAACAATGCCTTTAAAATTATTCAGGGAAATAATCATTTTAATAAATTCAACGTTTTCCAAGCTGCTTTATCTCAGGAATTGTCTGCCTTGATATAGGGCCCTAGGGAAAGTAGTTTAATTAAAAAGTAAGGTTTTCTGTCAGTCTGCTGAGTCCTCTGCAGACTAAACAGCTGCTGATTTTCTACTCTGAGTGTGACATGGTGATGTTCATTTTCTTATTTATCTCTGTGTGTCTCACCAGGGAGCCAAATCTAGCAGGTCATGTTGGACCACCTACCCTGCTGCAGGAAATATTTCTGTTGGGTTTGCCTACAGGACTGGAGGAATTCTGTAAGCAGTATATATTTCCTAGCCAACATTCCTAATTCTAGGTCTCTGTTTCATTTGAAAATCTTATGAACATTATACATCATTAGCTACTTTCACATATTTTATTAGCATTTGTTCTCTAACTGCTCAGTAATATTTAGTGGCAGGAAATTATTGCGAGCATTGTAATAACCTTTTTAATTTTACATGCAATTTTACAACAGACCTAGGTTGCTCTTTTAAAAATAGGTCCCCTTTTTTTTTTTTTAAAGGATATGCAGAGTAAATTGGGTCAGGGCCTCACAAGACAAGTTATCTCCTATTTTTCTCAGTGTAGACCTCACTAATCTAGAGGTGAAATAGCTTCGTGACCCATCTTTCAGACACGAACGTGGAATTAGGGCAGTGGGAGCATCTGGGCCTCTGTTTTTCCTGGAAGAGGAGTGTCTGAAGCAAAGTGGTGTTTGATCTGCTGCAGCAGCAGGAAGGCTGCAGTCACAACTGCAGATGTTGCAGCCTCGAGTGAGCACTATGGAAAGAATGCAGGTAATGTGAGTGAAGACAACGACCCAGAGCTGTTTGTGATTGTTATTGACACCTGTGAAAACGGAGAGCAGAAAATGACCCAGTTGGGAGCTGTGTAATTATGCTTCACTTGGCTCCTGGAAGATAAAGTTCCTTTTATTAATGTGCTCTTTCCACAGGCTTAACTACACGGTTGCAGGATTAATTTTTCAAATAGTTCATTATAATGTGGTATTCTAAAAAATGCCAAGGCAAATATTTCTCAGGGATGCTCATGTAACTGTTAAAGAGACTGTGCTGTGCCCTGCAGCGCTGTAACTAAATGGGACAGCTGTTCCTGTGTGCTGTGTGACCGTGTGACACTGGGTGCACTCCTGAGTCCATGGGGTACTTCCAAACGTGACACTTGAGGCTGACAAAAGCCTTCCGTTGGTGCAGGGGGCTGTGGAGCTGCACACATCAATTATAAAACTACTTTTTTGGTACTGTTCTTAAAATCACACTTTCTTGCTTTTTTTCTCTCTTGGATCTTGCAAATTTCAGAAAGAAAAAAAGATTAAGAAATGTTTGAAATTATTGGCAATAGAGTGTTAATTTGGTAAGGGTTTGATTGATGAGAGGAAGGAATGACAATATTTTATATTTCTATGTTTTTAGAATAGAGGGTGTTTGTGAAAGGCACAGTCAGTAGTTAATTAAGCACACCTCTATGTGCACAAACATTTATCTCCTTGTTACTTATTTTTCTAATCCACCTCAATGTTTATTGCAGTTTTCAAATAAACATCTGTCAGTTCTCCATCATGTGAGCTGGAGCACAGACCTGAGTGGGACGTGTTGTGCATCTCAGCAGTGGGGGATTCCAACAGAGCAATGTGGTCAGATATCTCACTAGAATCACAGTTTGTCCAGAAAAATCACACTTTTTAAGCAAGATTTATGTAAACAAACTTGTAGAGTAAAGAAGCTTATTGTGGAGCCAGGAGGAAACCCAGATATCACTGCTTCTTTTATGCTGCCCACAGAACTATCTTTTTATCCTGAGCAATTGGTCCCTGCTTCAGCAGAAGGATGAAGCCTGTTTCATTTGGTGTGAGCTTATGGCAACAATGAATTACTTGAAGTGCAAGTGCAGTTTCCCCCTCTTCCAGTTTCAAATCCATGGAACTGGAAGGGTAGCAGTGGATTTATGCTCTTGCTTTGCAGAGCGTGTTGCCCATAAAATTAGATAGGAGGAAATAATAATTTTTGGAATTATATTAAGGCATGAATACCTTCCTCTGTCCATGATTTCAGTATTGCTTCCTGGAATTTAGTATTTCAGTATGAGTTTAATAGCATTGACTTAAATGAGCTGGAAAACCATATACAGTAGTTACTACCTTATTTTTTTTTTTCCTTATCCTTACAGGTATTTTACATCTCTAATTGTTATTTTGCCTCCTTTTCCCAAACAACTGCCCTTTCCTCCTTCAAAACAGAACCTCCTGCATTCTGTAATTATTTTAACAGTAGCTACAGCCTGTGATAGAAAAACTTGTCAAAGCTGTAAACCTGCCCAGTGAGAGACACTCAAAAGGTCACCAGCTCTGCACTGCAGGAGGTATTTGCAGGATTCCAGCAGAGAAACTTATATACAGCTGTTATCGTGGAAGGCTAGATTAAAAAAAAAACAGAGAAACAGCAACCCCTAAAAAAAGTTATTGGGAAATCTGACATTGACAGCATGTCGTGGTTCAGTGCTGTATTTCTGAGAAAACAGCAAATCGAGCGGTGTCCCAGCTGTGGTGTTTGTTTGCAGGTGTCCATCCAAGTGCCAGGAGAGATCTTTGCTGATAAATTTTCCAAGAACAACGTGCCTGTGTTTGGATTTCCATCCATGTGTAAAGCCTTAAAGATTCAAATTTGATTCATACCGAGAGTATTTCAATTTTGTTGACAAACGTTTAGTTAGAACAAGAGGAAGGTCATGCCACAAGCAAACCCACACGTTATATAAAATTCTTGGAAGCGTACTGGTGGCACATAGTACATGAAGAAGATTCATTAGTGGTGGCTGTCAGATACCTCTGACTTGATGGATCCATGGAGCTGAATTAAGTTCTTGAAGGACACACCTAGGGAAAAAGCAGTGTTATTGTCATTCGTGTGCAAAGCTTTAGAGATCACTGTAACACCTTGATCATGGCATTTCTGTCTGTTCTTTGAATCAAAACTTGATATGCATCTGTCCTGAACAGGGGTTATGTCTCCATCAAGGTGGGACTGGATTTGCTATGTCGTCCTGGGGCCACATATGCTTGATTCTTAGGCACTTTGGGATCTTCCAGAGACTCTGTGCGTGCCTCAGGAAGTATAAAACTGCAACCTTAATTTTAAATAAAGGATTATCTATGTTGATTTGCACGTTGGAGAAGAACACACATGGAAGTGTAATAAAAGGCTAGAGAGTAATAAAATTAGAACAGGACATGAATGTAAATGAGCGATTTTGACAGCAGCAAACTAATGAAGCTTGCTTTCCTAGAGGTTTGAGCTTCATGTTTGATTTACTGCTACCTAAAAGGTACAAGATAGAATTGAAGCTTTTCTTCTTGTTGAGCTTTTAGAATGCTTTTGTGTGCTCTGTTTGCTGTTTAGTGAGATGTGACCTCTTTGTCACCCCTATGCTTTTTCTGTAGCATCTCTGTATTGTGGAGCTGCATCATTTCATAGCACTTGAGGGAAACAATTCATCTCTTTAAAACGTAGTTGAAGTTAACAAATGGTTTCAGGAACAAATCCATGTGTGTACGTCGCACACCCAGACGTGTCCTGGACACAACAGCAGTGTAAGCTCCATTCCGTACGGAATCATGGGATTGCCTAAGCATGCAATTATCACTAAGGCTGGAAAGACCTTTAAATCATTGAGCTCAGCATTAACCCATGTCCCTGAGTGCCACATCTCCAGGGATGATGATGCCACCACTGGCCTGGGCAACCTGTGCCAGTGCCTGGTGGGAACATTTTTCCTTACATCCAGTCTACACCTGCCCTGGTGCAACTTGAGGCCGTTTAGTCGCCCTATCACTTGTTACCTTGGAGAACAGACTGACTGCCATCCCACTCCAGCCTCCTCTCAGGGACTTGCAGAGAGCAGTGAGGTCTCCCCTGAGCCCCCTTTTCCACAGGCTGAGCCCCCCAGCTCCATCAGCCGCTCCTCATCAGGCTTGTGCTGCGGACCCTTCCCCAGCTCCATTCCCCTCTCTGGACTCACCATGCTCCCCCAGTGTCTTTCTTGCAGTGGGGGACCCAGAACTGGGCATGGGATTTGATGTGTGGCCTCATCAGTGCCGAGTACAGGGGGGCAATCACTGCCCTGGTCCTGCTGACCACACCATTGCTGACACAAGCCAGGTGCCATCGGCCTTTTGGGCCACCTGGGCACAGCTGGGTCCAGTTCAGCCACTGCTGACCAGCACCCCCAGGTCCTGTTCTGCTGGGCACTTTCCAGCTGCTCTGTGCCAGCCTGCTGGAGCACTGCAGGGCTGTGGTGGCCCAGCGCTTGGCCTGGCTGAACCTCGGCCAACCAAATGAAACAGCATTTGGTGAGTCCTGATTCACATACAACTGTTGCCTTTGTTTAACTGTTGATGCCAGTGATAAAATGTCAGAGATCCCAGCCTTCTGTCTGAAGTCTTCAGTATTCTTGGTGTAGTGAAGGCTGAGGAAGTAGCAAAGGGAGCTGTGAAAGGCCAAATAAGCATGCAGTGTTTTTTAATAACTTCTGAAATTGATTTCAAGTGAATGAGGCTGTGTAGTTATTAAAGGAGTAACATTGGGGACTATTATTTCTACTGAAAGAAGCATGAATTTGGTGTTTCACATAAAAGGCAGTAATTTGTAATACAATTTTATTGATTAAGGATTATAATCACTAAATCTTGCATGTAAATGTGACTGAATGTGAAACATTGTCTTTATCAATTTCCAAACACTGGATAAATTTGTTGGTTATGTTTCAGAAATTATGAACCATTGGTAGCTTTTTTTCAGGCTATTACAATTTTTACAGAGAAAATTATATCCTTCTTATCCCTGCAGTAGTAACATATGGATCTCTACCAAGGCTTTCAAACTTAACAGAATGTAAACTTCAAAATTAATAGGTGCTTATGGCTAATGCTAGTCTGAATGATTTGAAGAACAAATGTGTCCAGAGTTTAGTTAAAACACGTATGAAAGTGAAACTCTCAGCAGAGTTCAACCCTGCAACCAGAAGGTTTTAGAGGAAGCAGCTGCAAGCCCTTGGGATGCTCATCCTGGCCTGGAAGAAGAGATGTTTTCCCTCTGCCCTGGAAATTGCTATAGGATCTCATGAATGTTTTTCTACCTTTACGTGGTGTCACCAACTTATCCTTTTTCTAGCAGTTCAGTGCTACCACCATTTATGATCACAAAATCCTAAATCCACCTGCTCCCAAACCCATTCAAATGAAATGAAGAACAAAGCACAGAATTTTGCTGGATTGTCTGTTGGGAGTAAAACGATGTCCCAATTTACACTCTCATTATTTCAGCCCTGCAAAGGAGAAGGGAGGAAGGTGGTGCCAAGGTCCTACAACTTCAGTGGTGAGTCTGAGTAGGGGAGAAACTGTCTCCTTTTCCTCCAGTGAGTTACAAAACCATATTTACCTAAGGCCCCAGTAAATAAAATAAGCTTGGCACAATTCCCATTGGCATCATGTAGGTCTGGGGTTAACTCAGCTGGGTTGAAATAAAATCCTGTAGCTCTATTTAATAATGAGAAATAGTATCTGTTACATTTTGAAGACACTGTTTGTAATGCTTAAAAATAGTAATTCCATATACCTGTGTGTGTGTGTGTGTGTGTGTCTGGCAGTGGACTTTACTTAATTTTTCTACTTTGTTACAGCTTTTACAACTCTGTTATCATTTCTATTTGTAATACAGCCATTAAGACACCTTTTAAAAAACATCATGATCCTACACATTTTAATTTTTCAACAGTGTTAACTCATTTCTTTGAAAACAGCAATAGAGCCCTTCTTTTGAAAAAAAAATCTTCCAATTTTTAAAAACATTTGCAGTTGTTTTCATATAAGTAGCCACATTCTGGAAGTGTATGTCTGGTTTTTGCAGTGTGTTTACAAATATCTCACCATATCCAGGCAGCTGTCATTATTTTATCTTTGGCAAATGGGAATATAGAGACAAATTTAGGGTTGTATTTAAAGCTGGAGTATCTCACATAGGAGCAGGATATAGAGACTTCTAAAATATTTGATGAGAGCTAATTGGAACATGTGCTGCTTCTATGATTGCTTTGCATTAGGGCTCTGCCTTTGGAGAGGAAAAAATGATAAATATTTAGATAAGGGCTGAGAGAACTTTTTCTGCCTGGAGCTATTTCTGTTTTTTAAGAACTGTAGCTTGGAAGTCTGCAGATGCTGTATGGTTTGCAATCAAACAGTGGATCAATAAAATAATAAACACAAACCACTGAAATTAGGATTTCTGTTGATGGATTGTGCATCTCAGGAAAACTTCATTAAGAAACTGCGAAGGCCAGTCTTCATAGAACACAACAAACAGTATTTTCCATTAGACTTCCCATGTTTGCACTGGTTAATTTTCTATCCAATTAAAATGAAACTGAAATCCACAATATCATTTTAGATGAATGTTTTGCTTTGAAGTTACAAGGAACTTCGAATAATTTTTTTCAAAGGTTGTGTGTGACAGCAGTGGGATACAAACTCAGTGAACAGGGCCCATGGTTGAAGCTGAACAAGCTGCTTCACTTCAGCCTCCTCTTAGTCTCGTGCTCTGGTCCCTGTGCACAGTTCATTACCATTGTGCAGCCTGCTTTTATGGATGTGCAAAGTGTTAGTCTTTTTCAAAATCTGATTCTCAGGGTAAAGTCCATTGCTTCTTCTGTAGCCCAAATATTTGAGCTCATTGAGGGTGAACAGCAGAGAGCTTGGAAAAGTGTACAGCTTTGTCCTGGGAAACTCCACGGCCCCCTCACACCACTGGAGGGAGGGGGTACAGCAGGAAAATGTCCAAGCAAATGCTTTTTAGACTTTTTCAGTGCCTCATAATTACCAAAACAATGGTGTTTGTTGTCCTATAAAGACAGTAATAGGATTGATTGCAATTGTTAAGTGTGGGATTTGTCTGCCTACACGTCAGTGGATTGGCTGAGCAAAGCTTCAGCTCCTGTGGTCATAAAGGGGAACCAGTGTGATGGTAGTTGAGGGAATATTCTAAAAATCCTGTGTTTCTACCTCAGTGTACCTAATCCCCACCCTCCCTGCACATACACCCTTGACTTTTTTTTTTCACACGTAATAGGAATTATGAACTTCAGCACTTTTATAAGTCACTGTCTGCTCTCTTTTGCAAAAATAAACAGTATGTTATAATAGAGAAAGAGGAGCCAAGCCTGAATTAGAGGTCATAGATTCAGGGTTAATTTAGGATTTGGCACTTGGCTCAGATATGATTGGCAAAGAGATTTCCAAAAGGCTGCAACTGTAAATTGGAAATAAATGGAAAAGGATTATGTGAGTGGGAGACAGCTTTGAATCTATAATGCATGTCCCGAGACTGACTTGCTCATAAAAGAGCATGTGTTTAATGTGTCATAAAAATATTTAAGTCACATTGGTCTTTGTATAAATATTTCATTTTTAAAGTTGGATTCTGGAGTGGTTAAAAATGAACTCAGTGTGCATATCCGTGCTATCAGTATGAAGGATAAAAAAAGGAACATCAGAAACTGGGTCTTTTTTCCCTTTCCAGACTCATATTCTCACAAGATTCTTTATGTTGTCTTTTGTGACCAAATCAATTTTTTTAGTCCTTGCTATATCATCTGTTTTGTTCTATAGTACTCTTCTGAGAGATGCTATGGATCTATTATATTAGGAAACAGTTTGGAGGCAGAGTGAGCTGCTGCCAAGAAGGCACTCATGTATGAGAGTGTGAATGTGGGTGGGTGACTGAGATGTCCAAAAGGGACACTCGTCTGTTCCTTCAACTACTTCTGTTCCAAGGATGATGTATGCCTGTAAATAAAGCAGGATGTATTTTGAATGTGCCCATGTTCTGCACCATTAGTTTTTCCACTGTTGGGAAACTAAACTGCAAGAATCTGCACATCTGCTACCACCTGGCAGCTCAAGTAGCTCAAGGAGTGACAGCAGTTAAAAAAAGATCACCTCTGAAGTATTAACTATTTTTCTTTTTTCTATTTTCTTTAAATAAATACAGTGTCTTAATTTAGCTCAAAAATAATTTAGCTCAACGTTGCTGTTGGTACCATATGGAATGGCCTCTGGGGCTTTCAGAAACCATTTAGTACTGACAGAGGAGGAGGGAGGTGTGTGCCTGGAGCTGGCCTGGCGCATCCCACTGCACAAGCACCTGCTTAATGGCCCTTTTGGGTGCATAATGACCTGGTGCCTGAGTCTGTATTTCCCCCCTCTGTAACAGCAGGGGAAACACAAATGAACTTTGTAGGTGCCCCTCCAGTACATAAGACTTAGACCCTCCCTCCTAGTTATGATTGTTTTGTGCTGTTCCTCACAGGTGAAATATGTGCTTTTAAAATCCATGGGCAAGAAATGCCCTTTGAGGCTGTTGTGCTGAACAAGACATCTGGAGAAGGTCGACTTCGAGCGAAGAGCCCGATTGACTGTGAACTGCAGAAGGAATACACATTCATCATCCAGGCCTATGACTGTGGATCAGGACCAGCTGGAACAAACTGGAAGAAATCTCACAAGTGGGTGAAAATGAGGAGAAATATTTTTTTGCTTTGGCATACATTCACTCTACAGTCTATGTTATTGTTGGATAGAAAGCAAATGAAACAAGGATGAACCATTGTTGCAATATTCCACCCATTTTTAATTCCTTTTTCCTGTTAGAAAATATGTTCCTTTTTGTTTGCTTCAGTTAAAGCTTTTGACAGGATCCCCGGTCAAGTGGATAAATGCATCTAAATTTTGGTTTATATTTTCCATTATTGCTTTCATGTTGAATACATCCAGGTCATAGATGCTGGCTTTCAATTGATATTCACAATTTTTAAATAGGTTTTCTCTCTGTTCATCTCATTTCAAATGGTAAGAAAAGAGGAATCATTCCCCTTTTTTAGTATATGTATGTCATAAGCTGAGCAGTGTCACATTTGAACAGAGTGTCTCTGACCTCAGCTTTTGGACAGTGAGTCTCAGAGAAACTAAAATCCTCTGAAGAGGAGCATATTGAAGGTCAGTAGGTGGTACTTTTTACTGTGGAGCCAGTTCCCTGCATAAGCTTAGGTGGTACAGTGCCTTTTTTCCCCTTTTAATTCATGAAACTAAGCTCCAGACCATTTGTCTGTCATTAAAGATAAATTTAACTCACGTAGATGTGTAAGTGCTGTACAAATTGTTCGTTTTGCTGAGAGCCATTATAATAAATGATTTATAGTAATCATTCCTCCTTTTGCTCATCCAGGACACATGACAATTAAAAATTTAATTAGGTCTATAATGCGTGCTGAAGTTTTCAGGATATTTAAAAAGAATACAGATTTGGGAGGAAGCCTGCAATAGCAGATAACCATCAAATCGCAGAAACTGGTTTTGCTTCAGAATATCAAGTTTTATTATGTTCCCCCCTCTCATATCAGTAACAATCTGGTAGAAATCCACTTGTGTGAAATTTTTAGTCTAATCTTGACTAAATGAAATCTAGCCCACTGCCACCAGACTTTGTCTAGTAGCACACTCAGCCACACTGTCTGGGGTCTCAAATTTACTGTGGCTCTGCCATTGCTCTAGAACATCCCTTCTGTATCCCTCTGTTACTTTGCCTATCAAACCAAACAGAAAGCAAATCCTTCCAAAGTAAGGCCCTTAGAGTTTACTCATAAAGGCCTTGATGGGTTACATGTACAGTGTTATAACTAATTGAAGGATTAGATAATTATCATCAGCAAAAGGTGAGAGCCTTATGTAATAGAGAAGAATGTTTATTAACTGACCATTTTTAGGTAGTGGATATGTAAGACTACTGTGATTTTTTTCCTCTCTCTTTGCTTATTTTACCCTGTAATGATATCATTGGCTTTCTGCTGGGATTCATTTTTAGGGGCAGATTTTAATAGGGAGCACCATGAAACCCTCTCCCTACAAGCCACGGCAACAGACTTTTACCTAGTGCCACATTAAGATACTAAATTAGGCAAATTAAACATAAAAATTCAGTAATATCTCATTTTAATAGGCACTTACATAGTTTTCTAGATATGTTTTATTAGTATTTTCAAGCGTTTTGAAAAGAAACTGTTAGTGAGATGTCACAATAAACTAATTTTTCTCTCTGATGTTCTGTGTGCCTATTTTAGGGCAGTAGTCCATATCCAGGTAAAGGATGTCAATGAGTTCTCCCCAGCATTCAAGGAGAGCGTGTACAAGGCCACTGTGACAGAGGGGAAGATCTACGACAGCATCCTGCAGGTGGAAGCCATAGATGAGGACTGCTCCCCCCAGTACAGCCAGATCTGCAATTACGAGATTGTCACAACAGATGTGCCCTTTGCCATCGACAGGAACGGTGAGTGCTGCCACAGCAGGGCTGTCTGCAGGGGTGTCGGTGCCTGCTGGGATGAGCTGATCACCTGGCTGGAGAGTGAACTCCAGAGAGAAATCCTGTTCTCATCTCTGAGAACGGAGGAATGCTTACACTGAGAAATCCCATCCCTTTTGTGTAAGACTGGGGCAGAAAGCGATGCAGTAATTTCCTGTGGAAATTAAGGCACCACATCAGCTAACGTGATTCTTGGTCACTCAGTCCGTTCTCCTAATTGTCTCAGATCCTGTTTCCCGTCCAAGTGGTGGCATTCCCCAGTGCAGCATGTATTCCCTAATGCAGGGTTTATTCATTGGATTACAGCTGGTCCCATTCCCCTGAACTGCCTGAAGCAGAGCCTGAATATACAATACTCTGCATATGTTTATTGGTTGTTAATGTTTTTAGGATCACGGGTCCACAGACCTGCCTGCCCACTTGTGGTGCTTCTTGAAGTGGATCCATTATTCTGCAGCATGGAAGAAAATGTACTTTGGAGAATTAATACCATTTTTAAATTGTTTTGTTGGTTTGTTTTAGTTGTTTTTCTAAGGTATATAATTTATATTTTAGGGAAAATAATAAGCCATATTAAGTTTTCCATATGCAGCAGTTTTTGACCTTGATGGCCCTGTATGTCAGCTTCCTGGAACAGCATAGAACATGGAACTGAGTTTGGGAATCGTGGCTGAGCTGCATGAAAAGTGTGTGGAAGATCCTTTGCCCATTCTCTGCTTGCTTCAGACAATACAAAGTATTTCCTCCAGAAGAAACACCCTCTGAACATAGCCAGCAGTGCCCTGATTTATCTCTCCTAGCAGAAGCATTTAATCCGTGTTGTTTGTAGGAGGAAAGTACAGTTCAGAAGTTAAATCTGATTTTTGGCCAAATTGTAAACTGGAAGAATGCGTGAAGCTACTGTTTTCTCTGAGCAGTCATTTTCATGTTGGGATGTTTATAAAAACTCTTTACCCTGTTCAAAAATTATTCACCTGTATTTGTGCAGTTCTTGCACAATGCACAGATGAGCATCAGAAGACAATAACCTGTTACATCAATAAATTGTAATGACTTTGGGGAAGAATCTGTCTCATTATCACTCACTGGGAAGCAAGGGTACGGAATAGGAAGTGCAATCATGAGGAATATGTTTGTGTTTGAGTAAATGAGGGCAGCTGGCACAGCAATCCTGAGGATTCTTGAGAATCCAGGGAACTGCACAAAGGACTTTTTACAGCAAGTGGGCATTTGAAAGTAGATATTTGGAAGCAATTCCCTAGAAGCTTTTCCTCTCCATGGACTTTTTTTCTAACTGTGAGATTTACCATGTTGTCATAAAAGAAAGTTCTCCACGTCTCTGAATCCGTGTATTTCCAAAGCTCCACGTGACTTGCCTGTATGGAGAGTGGGTACTTACAGAAGTCACAGGTTGTTTCATACCTTCCTGCCAGGTTTGTGGCAGATAGAAGGGACAGAGAATACCCTGAAACTGGTGTGATACAGAGCAGTCATTTCTACTGCTCGTGCCTTTTCAGCTCCTATCACACAGAGCAGCTGCCTCAGGAGTGAGCATGTCTTTTTTACAGTCAGAGACATGATCAAAAGCATGGGAAATGTCAGGAATCCTTGGTTACATCTTTGTCCTCATGTGCCTGGGAACTGCTTTTCAGCAGAGGCAATGAGAAAATCATTGATTTAAATGTGACTTTAAAGCCTGCAGTGAATAATTGGTATAAGGTTGTAATACTTGCAGTTTCTTGGTCATGAATTCAATTAATATTTTTGATCTATTTGTTCACTAAAAGAACAGTGCTGCCACAACCAACAGTAATTGCAGTCTAATTTGCAATTTTTTAAGATAATGGTAATTGCTTAAACCCACTGGGATTAGAGACAAAGTTGGAATAGATGGCTACACTTTTATTTCGTGACAGAAATATGTTGCTTAGTTCCAACACATTTCACTGCTGAGAATGTCTCTCTGTGGCAGCTGATATAAACTTTCTCTGGTGCAAATTCTTTGGAAACATGCCCATTTTTGCTCCCTATAGGGTGGTTAAAATAGATGTATGAGATGCCTGGGACTGTCTACTAATACTGTGCTAATTAGGATTTTGTTAACAGGTTTTTTTAGCCATTGTGAAATACAGATCTAGGTTCTTGTGTCTTCTGCAGGTTCAGATTTTTTTATGCTTTTCAGTCACCTACATGGAGTTTCATTGCTCGGAAAGAGGATAACCAGATACCTTAAAATCAAATCTAAATGTTGCCCCAAAAGATGAAGGTGGGGGTGAATTGTGAGGAAAACATGCCATTATCTGCCCCAGTCGGTGAATTTTTTTCATGACCGACATATGAAACTAACCCCAAGCACAGGTCTGTAAAAAGATGAAGCTATTCCACCAGCTCTTTTTCTTTTGGCAGGTCATTGCCTTGTTAGTTAAAACTTATTTCTTGTCCCTACATCCATGCATGGAGCATTTTTTTTGGCCTTGAAAAATTATAATACGCATTGGGGAACATTTGCAGGAAGGCAGAGAGAGCCGTGCAGGCTGTGCTGGTGCAGAGGCTGCCTCATCCCCACTCCATGGCAGGCAGGGTGGGTGGGCACAGGAAGCAGCATCAGCTCGGGGTATTTCCTACAGGTCCTTGTAACTTAGGCACTCAGGGAACGTAAGATCAAACTTCCCGGTTACATTTGGGAACTCTGGCCCTTGGTATGTAATTTCCTTGTGAATAAAATTACCTTGTGTTCTGAAACTATAGCACTAATAAAATTCACTCTTGTACATGATGAGCACAACTTGGAGGGTAATGAACTCTTAGCCATAAAATACAGTCATGTAAAGGCAGAGGACAAATTTATGCTTTGCTGTGCAAAGAACTGTGATTCAAGGCATAATATGTTTTAAAGTACTATTGCATGCAGATTAGTCTCATTTTCTCCTTAGCAGAGAATCCAAATCAAGTCAGTTACTGTATCAATATTGTGTTGGCTTTTTTCAGGTGACAGAAAAATTAAACCACAATGCACAGATCTGTTGTAATGCCAGCAAAACCCATTTCTATTCACGTATCTTGTGCTGTGTTTGTCAGGGATTATGGTCAGATGATCAGAGAACTGGGGTCTAGATACAAATTCTGTCATGGCTCTGACCTACTCTCACCTCTAAAATGGGGATGATTCTTATTTGCCACCCACCTCTGGGGAGCACTTCACAAATACGTGTTCAGACTGTTCAATGTGAAGATGAGATAAGGGTCTGTCCAGTCAGTACAGATTTTATCAGGTTACAAATCTTAGATAGGACAGGAGCTCACAAGATCCCCCTTTATGGCACCGAGAGCTGCGGTAACAGCTGTGCAAACTTCATGTTGCCAGAAAAGTAAAGCCAAACTTTATAGCTGAGCATCTGCATTCTACATTTGTATATTTATTAAGTGACAGATTCTTCCCATTATCTTTTAAAAATGAACCTTTTTGACAAGAAGAAATTCTAACCCTTCAATGGACTTAGTACCTGTAGAATTTAGGAGGGGGAATTGCCATCTAAATCAGTCAGGTCTTTCCCCATTCTCGTGACTGCTCCAAAGTAAGGTGAATGAGCAATGAGAGAGGGATGTCTATATCCATCTAGTCCTAAAACTGCCCTTGGAGAAACAGAGATGTAAATGTCTGTGTCCTCAGGAAGGACTTTTTATATTCCTGTAGTCACTGATCTGCTTTTTGTTGTTTGAAAATTCACTATAGCTCTGGGTATTTCCAGGAAAAGGCAGATATTTAGGAAGACTGAAAAAAAAAATATGGCCTCATTTTGAACTGTGTAGAAATGTGCTTACTTCTCCCATTAAAATTTTCTCTTTTTAATGTTGTTAATTACTTTTTTGTCTGTGGGTGAGATGTAAACAGAAACTTTCAGACTATCATCTCTAAAACTTTAATTAGTCTTGTGTTTATAGTGCTTCCTTCTGTGTTTACTTTTTAATCGTATTGATTAAATTATAAAAACCCAAAGAATCATAAAGCATCAGAGGTAAGAGAAAAAAATTATTAGGAAATCAATAAACTATTGGGTAACATCTGCAAGTCATCCAAATGACCTTCCAGAATAACACCTGAGAGTTAGAAGCTTTGTAGTCCAAATCTGAAATGGCCATAATGAAATACAGATCTTGGAAGATAGATTTAATGAAATGTAAATATGTTGTAATGATTTATAAATCTTGTAGGACAGTTAATGTGCCACACAAACTCCAGCAATCTGCTAATGAAGATTTGGACAATTTTGGTTTCTTGAGAATTTTTTTTGCTGATCACAGACTAAAATCATACCAAGGCGACCCAAATAGGGAAATAAAAGATAATTTAAGAAATAATATAATGCAGAAAGGACAGAAGAACTGAGCAGATATAAAATCAGTAATTAAGTATATACAGTGCCAGTTTTTCATTAAAACCTCTTAGGTAGCCACGAATCAGGCAATTCAAGATAGTAAAATGGGTGATTAGATTGTTTTGTCAATTACTAACTCAAAAACCAATGAAGTAGTTGGTGTGGTTGTTGCAGTTGCTTGAGGGGAGGAAAGAGCTGTGTTCATGGCAGGCCTGAAAATGCCTGCCAAGATGAGGTTCTCTGGAGAGAGAACCCCAGAGTCTACAAGACACTGTCCTGTTTCTATATTAGCCTTCAGCAGCTCATTTTGTTTCTCCTTTTGAGACATAAAAATATTAGAAGGGCTTGTCCTCATCTGTGCCCTGCTCAGAAAGGGAGGGAGGGAGATTCAGAGTCAACAGTAAATGGGGTATTGGGCCTGACTTATAACTGCAGATGTAAGAGTCTGTTTAAGCTACAAATTTTGAACCTGAAGATGCTGATAAATGTAAAAAGCCTTTTTTGGGGCCTGACCTGGAAAGTTTAGCATTCCTTTCAGTTAAACTCCTAAAGCTGGTTTTAATGTAGTAGTAGTAGAAAGAAAAGTGGTGGGCTCTGACAAGATAAGGAGTGTGCAGCGGAGAGACACCTGCAAAAAGTCTTCACTTGTCAAATTAATGACACTTTAGTGATAGACTTCTTTTAAGAAGTTGCATTTGTCTGTTTCTCCTGTCTCTCACTCATTTGAGCAAAAAGAAAATGAAACCCAAATGCCCAAACAAAGCCTAACGTTTTGTGCCTGACAAAAGGGACTTTGGCCAGCACCTGTGGGGATCAGTTCAATGCATTTGACTAAATTCCAGGATACGGGGGCTGCCCATTTCAAATTTAGCATAATCAACTGGATTTTGCTGATCCTTGCTTGAAAGTAGTTATGCGTAGCATTGCTGCAGAGTAAGTTTGTGTCTTGAATTCTAGAACAAAAATCCTCATTCAAAGAGATGGTAAAACGAACAGCCCTGAGCAAAAGCATGAAATGGATTAAACAGGATGAAGTTTCAACTTGTGCAAAAAGTAAATTTTAGTGGAAATGGACAGAATTAAAATGCTGAACTTGTTAATAGCAAACCCATACATTTTGCACGGTGCTCTCTGCAGAAACTACTCTGAGAAATATCTTTTCCTTTCCTTCTGAAAGTTCTGATGTCTTTGTTCCCGAAGCAGGTAATTTGTCACCTTTATGTGTGTGTCAGGTTCAGCAGATAAACCCTGTTGTTGCTGGGTTTTATTTTCCATGTGATAACTCTGCTGCCATATCAAATACTGCTAAGCACTGTAATGCAGGAGGTGATTCTGGGGCTTTTCCTATTTTTAAAATGTCTCTCATCTAAAAGGCAATAGCTTTTGGGAAAACAGGAAGATATTTGCGTTCAGTAGTGGATCTCAGGAATGCGGCTGTTAAAGCAGTGTGTTGTGGAAAATGTGAAAAATGAGGGTGCACCTACACATACCTCACATGTCAAGATGTAGCTGCTGATTACTTTTACCATCTTACTTCAGAAAGCGTTGTTGAGCAGATGTTTTCTGATAGAGCCATGCCCCCATTATATCCCTCCCATCTTATATTGGCCTACAATCTTCTTATTTCTCTGCTGGTTTGAAAGAAAATCCTTCCTGTTCCTCAGAACTGTCCTGCCTGTGGATGTCCCATGTACTTTAAGGACCTCAAGGTCACAAAGCACTTGATGAACTAGGACCCAAATGTTGCAGTCTGTGTATGCGTAGCCAAGAATGAATCTCTGAATGTTTTCTTGTGTTGAATCTCTAGGTAACATCAGGAACACCGAGAAACTGAGCTATGATAAACAGCACCAGTATGAGATAATGGTGACAGCTTTTGACTGTGGGCAGAAACATGCAACAGAAGATGTCTTGGTACGAGTTAATGTCAAACCAGTGTGCAAACCAGGCTGGCAAGGTAAGGTTTAATAGCTTATCTATTTTAACTTTTTATTTAAGTCTCTTTCCTTTGGTGTTTTCCCTCTACCTCGCAGTAAGGCAAGTAGGGTGCTTATTGCATTGGTGTGGAAAACTGCTGCTATTTCTCATGCCTCATTCCAAGCCTGCTATCAAAGTGGCTGATAATCCCACATTTGTTTCCATTTGCCACGTTTCTTCTCTAGGCAGAACAAAGAGCAGACCAGACAAAAAGAAATAAGACAAATTTCTATTCCAATAAGTTACGTTATGAGTCAGTGTGAATATACTGGAAGGATTAAAAAATGCTGCTGGTTTGCCATTCTCCTATTATTCCTTTAACGAACACTTTTGAAGCCACCACGGCACGGTCCTTTTGTCTGTTTCTCCTGAGCTGGAGTTGTTCAGGTTATCTTGTTCCAGGTTCAGGATTGGCTTTCATGGCATGCAGGAGCCAAAGCATCCTCACTAGGAGTGATAAGCATTTTTGAAGCTGATTTCTGTCTCGATATTGAGACATTTCAGTAGGAATTGATTTTCTAGAAAGGCTGTAAGTATCTACACCCTGTCTGGAATGGAGAAAACCCCTGGCTGACAAGGTACTGGGAAGATAGATATGCCACTAATTCTTAGGAATTGAGATGAAAATGAGGGCTGGATTATGGACAAACCAACTGGGTGTGACCACATTCTGCAGGTGTCATTTGGGACTAACTTGACCTTCAGGACTAACTTGACCTTCATAACCGTAATTTTTAAACATAATGATCGAGAAGGAAAAAATCAGTTTGGCTGTTGTACTTGAAGGTAAATTTGCAGGTTGATATTTAGAAGAAAAAAGGTTTTCTTTGTAAAATGAGAAGCCCTGGTCTAGAGGAGCTCTCAATGAAGTGTTTGCAATAGCAGGATTCCATCTCCACAACCCTCACTTGGAGCAGAGCCACATTTCAATTTTTGGGATGTACTAGTACCTAAGTACTTTGAAGAGCATTTTTGTTAAAAAAATATACAATACCTATGAACTGTTTCCGCTTTTGCTAACTGATCTTACTGTTCCAATAATTTATTCCATGAAACTAATTATGGTCTCTTTACACTGGAGAAATGTTTTTTTTCCATTTTGTGGAGTTATCTCAGATAAATTAGCTTGGGATTTGTATTAAAATGGGTGTAATTGTTGATTTTTTTTTTCATTTCTATTTTTTTTAGTTTTGGTATTTTATTAATTGAATAAGTTTTGCAAAGGTGGTAATGGTGTTTTTGCATTGCCCAGTATTGTCATAGTTACTTCGTAGTTCAAACATCATTATAGGACAGATGGTTGTTACTGGTGCCATCAGGTGGGTTTAGACACCAGGTAACCAATAAAAATAATTGAAACAACCTCACATCAGGTTTAGTTGGGATTTGAGGGGTTTTTTGATGCTTTGTTCATATTATTTGTACCTTTCCATCTGTCAGACCTGTGACTGCTTCACCTCACTGGCACATCCCCAGGTCAGGGAGCACAAAGTGCAAGGGGATGTCTCCTACTCAGGGTCGAAGGTCTTTAGGTAAACAATTGGGTAGATAGGGCTTCAGTTCTTAATTACTAAGTCATTAATTGTAATTTGAAAATGTGCTGCAAAACAATACTTCCAGAAATTTATACATTTCTCTTAATGATTTTTAAGCCTTTTTATTTTTAAAGGTGGAGAAATTCATGTGGGTGATGTTGTCTTTCAGTTTGAGCCAGTATCTGTAAAATTCACCTGTTTCTAGGGAAAAAAGTAAGATCAAATAAGCAAAACTTTCCAAGAGTATTTCTAGTAGTTAAAGAGGAAATCTGGAGACTAGGAGTGGAAGATATTTATAGTGTTCTTTCTTCCCTGTGTCTGTTGCTCTGTGACCTCCCCACAAAGGGGCAGCCAGCAGGTTTTCTCCATCTTCTTTGAAGTAATGCTATACTTGTAAAGATTGGATGACTACAGGAAGTAAAATAACGGGAAGTTTTTGACAGAAAAGAGGAATATTCTGAGTCTTTGGTTATAGTAGAGATGTTGCTAAAATACGTGATTTTTTTTTTATTCTTCAGCGTTATCTTGAACAAATAAATACTTGGAATTTCAATTTATGGGATTGGCACTTAGTTCCTAAAAGTTAATGGCTTTTGTGATTTAAAATATTATGCACTTGTTTATGTAACTATCATGAATAGAGATTGTAGTAGTCTAATGCAAATTCAGTATTAAAAATTTTAGTGCAGCAAATTTCCATGTTGATGCCCTTCAAATAACCTCCACTGTGCAGGGCTGGGACTGGGATGAACAGGTTTATGTAAAACAATTCAAGATTATTCCTGTTTCTTGAGGCCAACAGCATGTGACTGACGTGTGGCAGAGCAAATAAGGCTGCACAAGCCAAGGTGCTTTCCTTTAATCGATATTCCCTTGGGCTAATAGCATTGAAGTCTTCATTAAATCTAGGAGCTGCTTCCCTGCTCTCTGATGATGGACATTAATACACAGGCAGCCAGATCCCCACACAGACATTTTCAGCAAACAAGCCTCCTCTCTATTAAGAGGCTACTTTAGAAACAAACTTGACCCAAGCTGACATGAAACCATTCTGAACAGACCACTCTGGAGTATTATTTGTGTCCTGAGCAAGCTAAAAATGTAAATCAATGAGCTGAATTAATTCCTAATCAGTTATTTTAATTGGACATTCCCATTAGTGAGTTTTGTCAAATGACTTCTAGAGCCATGCTACAAAATCTCTTCATATACCAGCTGTGTTTTCATGTCCCTGATTTCCAAACAATGCAGTGACCATGTCCTGCCAGGTAGGTAAAGGACTAGGTTACCAAGAAAAGATTATTTAAAACGTTTTTTAACACAATTAGGAAGTTTCCATCCTAAGCAAAAACCTGTTATCTTCAACACTTTCCCCGGGTTCTGTCCCTCCCTCCATGGCTCTGCCTGATTTCAGTTCTGTGGACACAAAGCACACACTACACTTTTTCCTGGGGATTCATTTTCAGTGTGGTTCGTTTCACTGAAGTTGTTTTAATGTCACAAAGAATGATTTCTGTAAAGTTACACCTTCCTTATTCAAAGCAGGGTGGGCAGGCTTGTGGCAACACGGTAATAAATATCCATAAAGTATTTTCATTAAATAGCATGAGGTGAAATGCCCTGCAGTCCAGACCAGGTTCCCTTTAGGTCATTTATGGTCTTGTAATCTCCTTTGATCACATTTCTGCTACTTTCAGGAACAGTTTTCACAAAACTGTTACTGTCCCCCCACAGTGGGATAACAAATGGAAATTAAATATAAACTAATGTGCTAAAAGACGCAAGATGGCAGAAAATTGAAAACAATTATTCTGTACCAGGCTCTCTGGTGAGCAATGTAGTGTGTGGGGAGAAAAAGAGTTTAGCCTCAAAAAACAAAGAGCAGAATCATGAACCTACAAACTTAAAAAATATGTTTTGAGACTCTTAGAGGCCTGCTCAATTATTGGCAATTAAACCCCAAGTGAGGTTGCTCCCTAAAATACAGTTGATTTCAGATAGAAAATCGTTATTAAAAGGAGAAAGCTTCTCTAAAGCAACTGGCTGAATACCCCAGGAAAGTGTCAGAGAACTCTGCTTCCCTGCGAACAGGGGAGGCTGGCTGTGCTTCTGGGGAGATGAGTGTGGAGCAAAGACAACAGTCCAAAACTCAGAAGTCACATTGTTTCCTCTCATGAAAGAAGACTTCTTTTCTATGCAAAATTTGATATGGCCTTGCATTACCAATGGTGACTGACCTGCAGTTTAACAGACAATTAGGATGCTGAATAGAAAACAGGATTTCACAGCATCCAGCCTCAAGTGTTTTACCAGTCTGAAAAGATTTCTTACATTTATCTTCCAAGGTCTGGGAACCCATATGCATCCATACCCAACTACCGAAGGAAGGGAATAAGGTTGAAATTCTTAAAAAATTCATCTTAAAAGAGATAGTCCTGAAAAATTCAATTACTTTCACATAGTGTTGGCTTAAAAATAGTTCTGAAATAAAAGCTTCTCTTTGTTTATTCACCTAATAGATTATAAAAATATTTAATAAAGGTGGTCAATGTATCAAAGATATTGCATATAATTTCTTTTCTAAGGCATGTAGGGCTCACTAAGGTGACCTGGGCCTTTGCTACCACCAAAAAGCACATTCCTAGCACCTTTTAAAGGTTGAATAGTCATTCAGAGGCTGTGTGCAGTCAGATCAGCTTGCTCTTCCTGCTGAAATAAAATCCTTCTTTTGTACAGAGCGGGGCAAGACCTTCTATTTCAGTAGCAGAGTGATCTTACATCACTTCTGAGTCAACATTCCTCACAGATGCTGTTTGTGGTAGCTGCTGAATGACTCCAGAATGGTTTTCATGGGGGCTTTCTAGTAAGATCCAATTACTCAGGAAAACCAAAACCATATTGGCTTTCATTCTGCCAGTGCTTTTAACAAGGAGGAATATGATTACTAAGGCAATTGATTATTTGGAGGAGGGTGGTCAAGTGCAGAAACCTTGCTGATGAGGATAATATTCTAAGTCTTCCAGAACAATTTTAAAGGGCCAAGTATTTTCTGCACTAAACATAAATCAATTTGTATTACACTTGTGCACATACCTAGCAGCTCAAAACACCATCCTTGTGTTGTCTTAGCTGTAAGATATTCACCCATATTTTTATAAATGAAATTTATTGTGAAGCAGGGAGTCTTTATGCCAGACTAGGTTTGGCACTGCTGTGCATGCATTAGCCATACATGCTTCAACCACCGTAATCAGAATGAAATACTTACATTTAGCTGTTAACTTGAATGGCACCGTTTGAGTAGAATACCCACTCTAAATAACCACTCCAGACATTTGAAAATTAACTGAACTCCTGAGCTCTACCGAGTTTTGAGCTTAAAATTTACTTAAGTTCATACGTGTTTTTGTACTTGTATCAACATTGTTTTTACTCTTCTTTGACTGCCAGACATATTCACAGAAAGCAGTCATACCTGTTCCAGTCTAATTTTCCAGATATGCCCTCAGTAAGTTCTGTGTCTGCATTACAGCTAAATACATCTTCCCTGAGCACTCCAGCTCCTTTCATGTTTCTTTTTACCGTGGCCTCTTACTGAAAACACAGCACTTTATATATGCCAGGATCACCTTTCTTTTGCCTGGCTGTTTCAGACTGGTGGCTCATGGAAATGCTGTTCTTGTCTTAATGGAACCAGCTCTTTTTCCATTTGTCGTTTTTCAGTGACTTCTCAGCAGTTTGCTGAAGTTCCTGAGCACTTTGTATCATTACTGCTAAGCACTATTTCTGTAACAGCAGTTCTCAAGGTCATCTCATTCTATGCTTAGGAGATCCTCTTTCTGGATTGACTTCAAGTGTGACACTGCCTTCTTTTCCCTTCACTGGCAGCAGTAACTAACGCGGTCCTGGTCTTGTGCCAAGACTGCAAATGGAAATATCAAATCACACTCCCAAGGCAGACTCACAGGGATCATTACCAGTTAGTTCCCTGTGTACCATGAACTTCACATTTTCAGAGTAACCCATTATTGCCTTCTCTGCAGGCTGTTCTGCTTATCTGTGAGGACTGAAATACCGAAGTCAGTCTTTTCCATCTGAAGTGATAAAAAACCCCCATTCGTTTTAGACCTATGTAACTAGATTCTCATTTCCATATACCTCTGTGGAAGATAACTCCTTTGTTCACGTCTGCATTTACAACTACAAAAATAGTCTTTTCTTTTTTGAGTTTTCACCGCAAGATCCTCTTTAGCTTTACTGGGGCAATTATAATTTCATTGAGAAGTTTCTTATCTCTGAGATGCAGCTGACAGCATCGTTCCATTAACGTATCCTCTGCCCAAAAGTTAAAGCACTACAGGATATCCAGTTAGGTTTGAAGCTTTTCCTTATGTTTTTTTTTTCTCTGCGTGTAAAAAGTTCCGCATATTCTTAGACCTTGGGCTGAAAAACTGAAGACTTTCCACATGAGTTATGATACACTCAGTTCATTGATTTGGGTAACTACTCCATGCAGTGTTTCGGAGTCTGTCTTTTAGAATCTGAGAAGCTCTTTGCGGACTCTCCAGTAGAGACATTAGAAGTCTGTGACCAACCCAAACCTGGCAGCAACAAGGCTGTTTCCTAAAGGAAAGGAAGCAAAGAGCCAGGCGTAACAGAGCCGGCAGAGCCTTCATCACCCAGGGCCAACCCCTCACCCTGCTGGGCAGACCCAGAGAAGGGGCCAGGCTCAGCCAAGATGACACATCACCCCTCATGGTGAGGAAGCAGGTCCCAGGAAGTGGATCCATGGATGAGGGTTGGGATCAGGTCACTGGGCAGTGATGAGGCTCTGTCCAGCCAGAGCAGCAAGTCCCTGGGCTGGCTCCTGGATCAAGGGATCCTGTGGCTGAGCCAGACCAGCACCTGCAGCCCAGCCTGATGGGGCTTAGCTTAAACAGAGCTCCAGGCCCGTGGGGGGCAAATGGAGGCCCCAGTGAAGCTTGTGGAGGTTCATTAGGGCTTATTAGTGCCCTTGGGGCTCTGACACTGTAGGAAATACATTATTCAAATGCAATCTCCCAACAAACAGTAGCTTAACCTGTGCTGTTGTTTCATGGTTTTTAGATTCTTATATGTTTATTTCACATAATTAGGCACCATTAGAGCTGGGAACTTTATCACTTGATGGAATATTCAATGTCAGTAGGTCAGGCACGACAGTTATTCCATTAGGGCTCACCAGCTCCTGCAGCAGCAGCTCTTCCACTGTCCTGTACTAAGCACAAATTTCTGTCTCTTTTTTGGTTTGTCTTTTTAAAACTACCAACACGCTGCAGAAGGAAAAGGCGTATATGAATGCTTGTTTATGCTTTGAGATGTGCACTCAAATCTCTTTGCAAACCATGGTTATCATAGCAGAGCTTTGGACATTAGTTTGAGTTTTCTTTTTCCTGTGGAAACCCTGTAACTGAGTCAGACCTGATTATCATTTCCTTAACAAGTCACTCATCTTATTTCACATAAAAAAGGTACCAGAGTAACCTTTAGCCAAGTCTCCAGCCTACATAAACAGCACAGATGTGAGGATGCTGCAGAGGAAACAGAAGAGATACCAATTACACTGCTCTGGGAACCTTCTGTTCCAGCAATTATGTAGGGATGCTGCAGAGACTCACTAACAGCACCACATAAATTTTATCTTACATTTAGCTGCCAAGATGCACATCCTCAGTGCTACAGGAGAGAAGTCTTACATTTCAGTGTGTTACAATTCTCTTTAATTACATTGCCGTTGTTTTTAACACCATGAGATGGAATCAAAGTTTATGGCCACACACATGTAGGAGACATGAATCAGATCATACTTCCTCTGCATTATCTCTTTCAAGGGAAAAAATCAGATTAAATCCTTCTTAGTGCCATCTAGCATTAGAAATGAATTAAAATATAAAACATGGATCTCAAAGACAGTACAGAAACCCTTAAGTTTAGAGATCAAGGAAAGTCTTAACAGTATCCTGCTCTTTAAAGGAAAATTTGTTTAGTGCATTGGGATTTACTTTTAAAGGCTCAAGCTGTCATTAAAGTTTGATCCATTTTGATCTCGGGATAGTTTGAGTATCTCAGAAATCAAGATCCAAGTTTACATAGCTGCTTTATAACTGATGAAATCTGAACCACAAGCTTGACATGGTGATATTTACACTCTAATGTTGTATTGTAGGGATAACCCAGCTAAGGCTGTCTTGCATTGTCTGGAGCAGCTTTATGCCACAAGTGGCAAGCAAAAGCCCATTGAATTATAAAATCCAAACAGAGGCTGCAGGACTAAACAGTGCTAGTTTTATTCAGACTTTCCCCCTGGGATCTTCTACCCTGACACCATTTACTTTCCTAAGTTTGCAGTATAATGTGGTGTTGCAGCAGGACTTATGTCTGGTTTGTGTCAAAGGAGGAACTGTGTTGATTGGGTTTAGCTAATCTAAGTGCAACCTGCCAGTTCAAGTGGGATTATGTATCTGAACGTATCTGGAAAATACCTAAATTCAGAGGCTTTTGCAGACTCGGGTTACATAAGGCTTTTCCTCTGAGTCACTTCCAGAGGAAATGAAAAAGTGCCACCACATCCTGAAGGAAGGTGCTGATCTTTTGAGTAAGTCCAGTGTGGGATATTATTCTGGGAGAAAGCAAAATAATGATATTCACCTAGTTCAAAATTAAATTAAAGACTTGGGTTACTCTCAAAATAATTTCTTTACACTGTGACTACCACTTATTGTTGCTTGTTCCAACTCTGTGCACTTCTCAGCGTTGCTGCCTGTACTGGTGGTGAGATCCAGAGGGTGCTGGCCTCAGCTTCACAGCTCTGGGATGCTGAAGTGCTTGGGGGGCAGATAATATAGAAATAAGCCAGTTGTTTTTTATCAGAGCTGTTGCTGCCTTTAGGGACTGTTCTGCCATCACAGGATTGTAACCTACTCTGCTGCCTGGGAATGTCTTTGGCATGGAGAGGGACTGCTTGGTGGAATTCCTAAATCTGCACTGTCAGTGAAGGAAGTGCTGGTAGGATGAGGATTGGTCTGTGATGATGCAGTGGAGCCAGGTACAAAGACACTTGTTCAAGTCTAGTTGATGTTCTACAATTTAGGGCTGAGATTAATGTGAGTGATTTAGGAGGTGCAGGGTTTATGATCTCTGGGTACAAATTCCCACTTCTGCCAAGCTGAAAGGTAATACTGTGAAACAAAATACCTCTTCCAGTTCTTGTGGCAGAAACAGGGGGCTCCCGTTATTCTTCCTTGTGAGAAGTGGCATTTTATGTGGTGTGGGTTTCATAGGACATTCCTCGTATCGCTGGAAGTGAGTGTGCAGCTGTAGATACCTTGCAGTTCATAATTCAGTCACATCTCACATCCACTAATGAATATTTTGCATGAGTGCTGGTTCATTTAGTATAGCTGAGAAATGAAAATGTGGCTGAAAGCTGCTGAAATAGTCAGACAGTCTTCAGATACAGATAAGACTTTATTTTCCCTTTTGGGTAGAGGAATATAATCCCTGAACTGGTGAATAAGAGACTATAAAGATCAGTAATTCATATACTACTAGTTTGTATAAAATTATTTTATTTTTACCTGAAGTACCTGAAAGAATTTGCTGCTCTTGTTCTATTGGAAAAGCGTTAACCTCAAATTTCTGCAATGGAGAGGGAACAGAAACCTATAATTGTAATGATGTCCCATATATGATACTTGAAATTCTTATGGAACAATTAGCTGACAGTTGCAGAGAAATATACAATGCTATAGATCAAATCTAACTTAATATGGAACAAATGGAGTGAATTACCTGAAAATTACAACAGAAAGAGCAACTCAGTTATGTGTGAACAGGCAGTCACGTAGTCATGGTTGTCTTAGTCGTGATGTACAAGTCCGAAAGATTTTAGTAAAAATAGATACTAAACATACTTTCAGAATGTTCCAGGAAGTCTCATCTTCCTCTTGATAACAAAATGCTGCATGATTACCAATTGGGTTATGTCAGGAAGAAGATCTGAGAATTTTGAAATGCAGACTAGTGACTGTAGCATCTTTGCCTGGACGCTGGACTGATGACTGCCTTACACTTCAAAGTGTTTGCATGGACATTCAGATTTTTTTGTAAATGTTTAATGCAGTTTAAGACAGTAGGAGAGAGCACTATTTTTCAAGCTTTCTGAAAATGAGATCTGTTGAAAAACACCAAACTCCTTCACCTACTAAATGCACATATATATTTTTATCTACTCTTAATTTTCCTTCCACTGATATTTAGAAAGAATGTCTCTGCCATTTCCTTTCAGAGATTTTGCTGACTTCCAGGACCTGGAACTTTTCCATTTATGAAGTCTTCTTTTACCTAGAAAGATTTGAACTTCTTAGAGCAACAAGGGGAAGGGCCATAAACACGGCCAGAAGGCTGGAGCATCTCTCCTTTAAGGACAGACAGAGAGTTGGGGTTGTTCGGTGTGGAGAAGGTTCCAGGGAGATCTTGCTGAGGCCTTTCAGTGCTTAAAGGGGGCTTATAAGAAAGACAGAGAGAATCACTCTACTGAGGCCTGTAGTGACAGGACAAGAGGCAACAGCTTTAAGTTGGATTTAGATCAGCTATAAGAAAGAATTTTTTTCCCTATAAGGATGCTGAGGGATGGCACAGATTGCCCAGAGAAACTGTGGATGCCCCATCCCTCAGCTTGTTTGAGATCAGGTTGGATGGGACTTTGAGCAGCCTGGTTTAGTGGAAAGTGTCCCTGCCCGTGGCAGGGGGATGGACTAAGAGAGCTTTGAGGATCCCTTGCAACTCCAGCCATTCTGTGACTCAATGAAAATATGAGCTGTAAAGACAGCTAAAATACATGTTTGAAATTACTGCTGCTTGTTTGGGTTTTCTCTGAAGCGTGTTGCAAACACCATAATTAATTGGATTTCAAACATTAAACGCTTCAGTTGAGCAGCACAGGGGTATGTGTGGCACAAACAGGTGGCTGCCTAAGGCAGGGGATTGTTTAAATGTTGTGGGCTGCATAAGCACGGATTAGGCAGATCTGGCTGGAAGCACAAGTTATCCTTTCAGCTGGAACTTCCTGTCATTAATGCTTCACAAAATTAGGAAGACGTTCAAAGACAAGAAGAGGCACTACAGAGGTGTTATATTAGACTGATGTGTGTAACCTGGTCCTTGGAGGTATTTGCTGGTTATCACAGCACTGTGAAATCTGACCAAACTGGGTGCAGCAGACACCTCCTCCCTGTAGAGTTGGCTTGTAATCTGTCACGGGAACATGGACACCGGAGCTTCAGGCTGACACCAATTAGCACTTCTTGTCAGGAGATGTGTGTAGCCCATGCTTGTGTGACTCAACCAGCAGCAGTGTTACTTAATTGAGCCTGACACTCTTAGAAAAACAGGGCCAAAATCCAATTTTTTTAGGACAGTAGCTTATTGATGCTAAGTTCAGAAACTCTTATTTTTGCCTTAGACAGTGACCTTTGAGAACAATATGTCATTTAAAATTATATAACTCCCTTCCCTTTTTTTACTCACCATTGGATCTTGGTTTTTTTTATTTGTTTGTTTTTCCAGACTGGAACAAACGGATTGAATACAGGCCTGGCTCTGGCAGCATACCCTTGTTTCCCAGCATCCATCTAGAAACGTGTGATGGACCAGTATCCTCAATCCACACCACCATTGAATTGCAGACCAATTACATTGGAAAGGGCTGTGATCGTGAAACCTACTCAGAAAAATCTCTGCAGAAATTATGTGGTATGAGTATGGTTTTCAGTTGACATAATAGGTTTTTTTTTTTTTTCCCCAGACAAACCACCAGCTCCTTGTGACCTGTAAGCATGCAGCACTTGGATTTAGCTCAGCTGGTTCACCTTGGATCGTAGCAATGAAAATGGAGAGAGTGGTGATACTTGACAGCTGCTCTATTCTTTCCCATTTGTTTTCACTCTATTTCATACTTTCTCTCTGCCTTGCTTTATTGTTTTCTCTATTGATCCTATTCCCTTCTCTATTTTTCCTTCTTCCTCATTCCACCTCTTTCTCCTCCTTTCTTCCCTGTGCTACAAATACTGGTGTGACAGCGTAGTGAGATTTCCAGTGTAGGTTTGCCACCCCAGGAAGACCAAAGCATTTGAAGGGAATTGAATGTCCCTGTAACATTTGTCCTCCTGAGTCAGCTTTCTGTTCTTCTGCTCAGTGCTGTTCCAGAGGCCAAACAAACAAAAAGTAAAAGAATATTTTGGGCAATCATTTGAGCAAAAATATTTAAGAAACATGAATTTCAGAAAAGAGTTGACCTGGTGGAGAAATATTTCCTAATTGTTTTCCTCCCTTTTTGTGCTTTGTGATAACTTTGTGTAAAATGCACAAATCAGTTTTGAAAGGCAGATTAAATACTTGAAGATGCTGCTCTATTTTTTCAGACTTTAAGATTCTGTACCTGGCAAAGCAATGGCCACACAATAATCCCTTTATCTTTTGAGATCAGCTGTCTCTCCTGCTCCTCTAATATCCTGTCTTTAGAGTCCTCCTCTGAAGCCTTGATGGTGTGGACATTGATTCCTATCGTCTCCAAAACATCTCTTTACCTGGCTCCTGTCTGAGCTACAGTAGCAAGTGTGCAATTTTTTTCCATTTAAATGTGTGGATTTTGGTTTGGGGTGCTCCGGTGTAGGGCTTACCTTTGCTCTGATAACCACACAGCAGTGCTGCAGATACGGTAAGATCAATACACTAACCTTTAAGAAATAACTTTTGTAAATGAAAAATTTCAGCCAGTGTTACTAAATTATTAAAGATGCAGAAGCAATCTCCAGGGGAAAATAGTTGGCAGTTGCGATCATCAATGGAGATGGAGAGAGAGAGGTGAAGGTGAGTGGCAGTAGTAGCATTGTCATAAAACCTGAATGTTTTCAGCTTGAAAATTGCTTAGTTAAGATCACAGAAGCAATCATGACTTTAATTCTGTGTCTTTATCCAACTGCCTGGGCTCTAGAAGAGCAGATGAAAACCCATCTGCCCCAATATGCATCTTAATCGTGTTAATGACATTAAATCAGAGAGGCTGAGCAAGGCTTGATTTGATAAAATACTAGAATTTTAATAAAAATAAGTATTTTATAGCCAAAGCTAAATACTTTTGCCTTCTCTAAGAACCTGCATTGGCAGCCAAAAGAACATTGCTTTGTGCTGTTACAGACCTGAACTGCAAAGGGCACAGTCACTCAATGCAGATCACTACAAACAAGACCTAAACTACAAAATTATTGCCTTGAAATCAAACACTGATAGCAGCCATATCCAGCAATATTATCATTTCAAGTGTAGGGCTAAAAGGAAGTACCTGCAGCTGGTATAAAATTCCTTGGTTGAGGAAGGTTGTGCAAACTCTAAGGGGTTCAGTTTGCCGAGTGTGGCTGGACTGCCTCACCTGCTGACACTTGAGCAGCAAAGAGAATTGCAGGAGTTTCTCAGGTCTGTCAGTGCCACTGTGGTGGCTGCAGGCAGCTCTGAGCAGTGGACAGACATCACTGCTGAACTTCAGCTTTTGCTCAGCACATCCGTGAAGGGACCGAATGGAAAGCACTTGAGCAAACAGGTGAGAGTGTAAGAGTGTATGTAAATAGCGGGAAAATTCTCATTGCAGAAAGAATATTTTTTTTTTTGTCCAAGTTGTCCATATCTTCATAGAGAGCAGACATGGTAGAAACTTGTAACAGGACTTTGATAAAAAGGTTGTGAGTGACAATGCACTTTACATGAGAATTGCATTTAGCCTGGCCTGCAGTTTGCTATTTAGTATTTATTACCATCCTCAATGTAGAGAGAACTCTTATGAAAGCAGGTTAAATTATTTCTGGAAATCAGTTTTCTCCCAGAAATTACCTTATTGTAACTGATGGCTGGGTGATAAAATCCTTTGAAAAGGAAGAAAACCCTGAATTTTTTTGTCCAGTCAAGCACTGTGTGATTGTAGAGAGTGCAGAGCCGAGCACTCACAGATCTGCACCGTGTAAAATGCAAGGCTCTCTCTCTGTGTAATTAAAGATCCCATTTATAAATCCTGTGCTCATTTCTTCATTTATCTGTTGGAAATCTGGAGAAGGCAGATGCCAAGAAGGGTGAATGAAAATTCATTTTTTTTTATGATGGAAGGTTTAAGTTTGCTTTTCAATAACCTGGAGATTTGCACTCCCTTGGATGGTCAAGGTGGGCAGCTTAAATGATTGAATTACACTTGAGTCATTTTAAAGTCAAGGAATTATTAGTGTTGTGCCTCAGAGCATTTGAGTAAGCATTCTTTCACCTTGTCACCTGACAAAAATAAAAGTACAGACTGTCTAAAAGACACCATTTAGACTGCAAAAACGTATCAGAATAAATCACGCTGAAAGAAATTTAGCTCAAGGAGCCTAAAATGTAGGGGAAAGATGGCTCTGAGGCTGTCTCCTTTCCCTCTAAATGTAGATAAAATAGAAAATAATGGGATTGCTAATTCTCACATGTGGCAGATGGGAAACTGAGTCAGGGAAACAGAGTATCAGACACAAGGCCCTGCTGCAGCTAAGATCCTGCCCTCTCTCTGTTATCCTGGGCGGTGTAGCATTGCAAGAGGCTCAAGGAAAGCTGCTGATCTGATCAAGAAGTACAGTTTGGGCTGGGTGTTATTTGAATGGTTTGGTTCCAGCTAAGCCAGCAGTCTGGTCCAGCTCAGCGAGCAGCATCACTGTGTGCTTATCCTGGCACAAAGTTTGGAGCCCAAATGTGCAGGACTGGGAGAGGAGGTGTGGGGCCAACTGCATAAATCACTTGTGAAATAAGCACTTTTATATGCAAGAGGTGCCTCAGGGGTCTCAGCCCAAAACTGAGCTTCATGCAGCAGTTCCTGCACTGTTCTGGAAGCATTTTTGGGAGAAAAGGGTATCAGGCACTACATTTTGGAAGAGCACTGATCCAATGACAAGGCTGTTCTGGGAACACCTCCAGATAGATCCTGTTTGCATTGCTCCAGCTCTGTCTCTGTACACGGCTGAGCAGCCTGGGACTCTGGCTGGATTTATTAGGATAGAAAAAGCATGATTTATTCCAGCCAAATCTCCTGAGCACATAAACCAATGGTTTTTCTCAGGGCAGGATTAAAACACACTAACAGGATGAGATTCCAAACTTAGCCATAAATCTCCATACAAATATGGACAGATAAAGTGGAACCTGTTGAGCTTGGTGCTGGTTACACAAATGCTCTTGCACAAGCCCGACCTTAGGTTGGGCAAATAAGGTCATTTACCTGAGCACTTTGCTGAGTTTATCGAGCAATATGGAAGTGTCCAAGGCCAGGCTGGATGGGGCTTGAAGGTGCCCTGCCTATGGCAGGGGCATTGAACAGAATGATCCTTGAGGACCCTTCCACCACAAAGAATTCCACTTTGGAGTGTATCCTTGGATGAATTCTAATAGAAAAAATAGATATTTCCAAATGTTTGTGGCCAGGGTAGATAGTGAGGGATGAAGCTTCTCTGAGCTCATAATTTACCTAATACAAGCATGTGCCCATTTAAAAATGTATTTTCTTTCATATACTCTATGGTATAATAAATTTCTGTTCCTTCTGGAAGTTTGAAAAAAAATCACCTCAGAAGGAAAATAAGTGGGAAAATAATGATTTTACTTGTGTCCTGTGCAAATAATTTTATTTTTAGTGAATTGAATCAAAGAAAAAAAAAGTTTATCTCGAATTGTGCCATCTGGATAAACTGAGTTTGATGTATTCCTATTGGTAACATCTCTGTATTAAGTAATGCAGTGTTGTGTATTATCCATAATTATGGTTTGTAAAATAAATACACTTTGTTTCCATGCTCAAACTATGAACCTGTTTATAGGTTAATATTATATTTAAAATATCCCTTCAAAATAGCCTCATTTTACAGTAATAAATTTTAGAGAAGAATCCAAGACATTCGGTTACAGAATAATGTGAATGTTTCCAAATCACTACTACAATACTTTTTTTAAAAAGTCCATATGATATAATTCTACACATTCTTGGCTTAAAATTCTGCACTCCTGCAGAGATTTGGGATCTTTTATCTCTTCTTGGATGGTGAAGGAAGGCAGAATATCTCAAGAGGGAATTTTTTATGCCATCACGGTTTGCTCACCGTATTGTTACTTGACAAAGCAGCAATAAGAATACAAAGATTGTTTGTGCTTTTTACTTTGGAATCATATTTCCTAAATGCTGCCTTTGACCAGTAGGTAAATGCTCTGGGTAGCTCCTTACATGTTTTTAATAGTGCCTGGCAGTTGTTAAGCTGTAAGAAAACACAGAGCTGTGAAGATCTCTGCTGTTTTATCAGACCTTGGCACCACGGTGTTTTCCATCTCAGTCTATCATTAAAGAACACACGGAGTTACAACCATCAAATATGTACCAGAAACCAGAAACTCTGAAGTGATGTTATCTGGTCAGGGTGAATCCCCCCTGGGAGCTGACATTCCTGCCAGCATTATTGTGGATATCCACGGCTGTGTGCTGGACGCTGTGTGGCCTGTCCTGCATTCATCCCCGCTGTGCTGTATTTTACTGCACATCATCCCCACATATCTTCATGCTGTCAGGGAGGGAAGATAAATGCAGAAAATTTGTTTTGACTCTTAGCAGATCTTGAAACAGCTGAAGAAATGTCATTAATGAATTTCAGGAAGTAATGAAAATTTCTGAGAAAGATAACTTCACATAACTTTTTCTAGTTTGGTGTGCAGTACATTTAATCTAGAAAACTCTTGCTGGTTTATGATGGTTGGTATTTTATAACGTTTCAGTGATTTGGCTTTGAGGCTGGTAGGGCCATTTGGGTAGTAAAATAGTCTAAAGAGTGTGAATCAGAACCTTGGCCTATATTAAATTATTCTTCACAGCTTTTTCATTGGTCTCTCATGTTATTCATTATATGTGATTTGCAGGAGCTTCCTCAGGTGCCATTGACCTGTTACCATCTCCCAGTACAACAACCAACTGGACAGCTGGGCTCCTCATGGATAGCAATGACATCATTTTTAAATTTGATGGAAAGCAAGGAGCCAAAATCCCAGATGGAATAGTCCCGAAAAATTTAACTGATCAATTCACCATCACTCTGTGGATGAAACATGGACCTAGTCCTGGATTAAGAGCTGAGAAGGAGACTATTCTCTGCAACTCTGACAAGACAGGTGAGTCTGTGTATGGAAAAGATGTTATGCAAAGGGAGTATCAACAGCAGTAGAGTGTTGCCATCTCTCCTCATTTCATTTGGTCTGAGAAAAAACTAATCTCCGATGGTGCCACTCTAAAGATTGCTGACTTGACAGCTTACTGAGGGGACTGATGACTACCTAAATTTCAAATATAGCTGGGATAACACAGCTAGAGAGATTTCACAGGAATTGATTAATAAAATAACTAAATAATGTTTAATTTTTTTTCATGATTTAGATTGGGAGAAACAGTTCTAATTATTCTCTCAGACTGGTTATATGAAATACACATTTGGATTTGATTTATTAGCTGGGACAGGATGATTTCATAAACAAAGCTGATACAGCACAATTCAAGAAGATGCTCCTGCAGGAGCCATAATGATCCATGAGAAAACTCAGTTCTTTGGGGTTTCTCCTGTTTGGCTGGGTGTTGTCTGTGCATGAGGCTTGCAGCCACGAGCAGAAGCGCTGCGGTGTGTGGGTGGCTGAGCCGGCTGTGTCCCTCCCGCAGAGATGAACCGGCACCACTACGCGCTGTACGTGCACAACTGCCGGCTCGTGTTCCTGCTGCGCAAGGACTTCGACCAGGCCGACACCTTCCGCCCCGCCGAGTTCCACTGGAAACTGGACCAGGTACCTCCCTCCCTCCTCCTCCTCACTCCCCTTAGAGAGCACAGGGAACGACCCAGATCCCAGAGCAACTGTTCTGAAATCTCTCCGGGGTCTGTCCAGAGTCTTTCGCAATTTCACTGCAACTGGCACCTGTTATAATTCTAATTAGGATCCACATAAAGAGAGAGAAATGAGGTAACTTTGTTGAGTCATTTTATGCAGTAGGTTTTTTTTTAATTGAGCGACTTTAAATGGTAAGTAGAGGTTTATATCCTTTGGCAGTGGAGAGAGATGTGACATTGCATATAGTTCCCTAAAAGTTTTCCATTCATCATTTTTAAAAAATATGCTTTATCAGCACAATAGAAGTGATGGAAACCTTTTCAGTTAAGAGTATGCTGACACACAGAAAGGCTCTTCTATTATATTGTAAATCCAATCTGCAGACCTTTTCTTTCATCTGCTGTGCTGTATGTAATTTCTCCTTATTATTAAGAGTATATTGCAAGAAAATTATTATTAAAAAGATAAGAGTTGCCTTTCATAGATTTATTAATTCTAGGCAGGATAAGGATCATTTGGATGAAAGAAGACAGACTTCAGCAAAGTACTATTTTTTCAAAGCAAGTTTCTTCTTATCTTTGAGTCCAAACTATGCTATTTTAGGTGTTTGCTTTTCTAATTCACCTTCTAAATGCATAGAAAAATGAGATCTCCATCGTGTTTATCAGATTAGTGTGGTAAGAAAGCCTGTGGTGGTCATAGCACTTGCTTTGCATTTACATTAACCAGTCTGGAATCGGTTTCTGCTGTACTTGATATGAAGTCTTACAGTGTCTCAAAACAAATTTAAATTAAATCATATTGAAGATTGCAAGTCAGGGGTAACTGATATCACCTCAGATAAGGCTGTTCTGAGAGGTGAAGATGGATTTGTATTCTAAACTCTGTAGTAAGCATCTATGTTAATACTAACACAAAGTTTGTGGGAAGTATTTTGATTTTGAAAACTGAGTGCAGTCAGCTTCTGTGTCCTTACAATGAGAGAGAGCCAGTGTCCTCTCAATAAATGAAATTTGTGTGTGACTGTGTGACTCTTGTAACTTGGCCGTGAACCTTCTGAACTACTACTGAGAACTCCTACTTGATGGAAACTAGAGACAGAAAATATTTTTTTAGGTCACTTGATTAATTTCCTTTCATTCGGCTGCTGTCAATTGATTTCCACAGTATATTTTCAGCTGTTGTTTATAGCTGAAAAAGAAAGTAAGATTAAAGTATAAATAAAGTTTTTTATGGGTTGTGTGCCCAGACTTCCATGAAGATAAATTTATATTGTCATGGTGATACTGTTGTAAGTTTTGTCATGAAGGGACCTCATAAAAATTGCTGCTTTATCTCTTCTTCATGCTCCATCTGCCCTCTATGGTAGAGTAAATTAAAAGAAACTGAAAATAAAACATATGCGAATAATGGGCTAGGGAGGAACTTGCATGGTTTTGAAGACAAGGCAGTGAGAAATTTTCACTATAATGTAGTAAAATGATACCTTCTTCTAACTGTATACCCAGAGTGGTCTACCTTAGAAAGCACAGGATATTTTAAAACAACCTCATAAAACCAGTTAGGACCCTACTCAATATGAAAAGAAGCTGGGCTAGACTTTGAAGAGTAGATTAAGTTGATCATTTGCATATTTAGACACTGAAATATCTCTGGAAATCTCACCTGCAGAGCAGTTCATTCTGTAGTGGCATACCCTCTGCTTCCTGGTTGTTGTTTTGTTTTGTTAAGAAAAGCCTGGGAGCTGAGCTGTGCCCAGCTGCTGTCCGTGACCCCCCATCTGCACCGTGGGACCGGACTCTGCAGGCTGGACAGTGCAGGAATGACTGCAGCACCCTCCAGGGCTTGGTCCCAAGCACAGCCAGAGCAGAGTAAAATGTGGCTGAGCACTTTATTGCTGAGCTCACTTTATGAGTGCAACAACGGAGAGATTGTTTTTGCTGAGAGGAATCCAGTGACCTTGGAAGAGGGTGAAGCTCGAACTGGTGAAATCATTTATCATTCTCACTGTGGAACAGTAAAATTTATGATACCAGCTGCTCTGGGCTCTATCTGCTCCACGAGACTCCTCATTCTTTTAAGGCACTGACCAGGAATGTGAGCTTATTGTCATTTCAGGTTTAATTTAATTTTCTAGATCTCATTTCTGTGGTGGGTGAGTATGGCACACATCTTAGCTGCGGGCTCCATACTTGTCTGGATACAGGGATCCGCAGAACATTTTATACAGCTCCACCTGAGCAGTGCATCTGGAGCCTCCTGACACCATAACAGCCTTACATAAGAGGTGTCTGGAACATGACATGTGTCTGCCAAGTTAGCTGTGGAGAGATTGTGTCTTTAAGTCAGTTCATAAACCTAATGATTTATTTCCAGTATGGCTTTCAGTTTATTTAGCCCTATTTGTTACATTAATGGCCTTTGCTAGGTGAATTTTTCACTGCCTGTACTGATCCATGACCTGAGAGTGCCACAGTCCTGGGCAGACGTGCCTTTACCAGTGACCTGCTAACACAGGACCTCTGCAAAAGATGCTGATAAACAGAGGTATCAGACTTTTTACTGAGGGTATCCTTGTTATTTATAAGAAACATGGGAAAAGAGAAATGCAGATAGTTTGGGATTTTCCCCACTTTCATCCTTTTGCAAATTAACTGTCTTAGTTGTGAGAGAATCCATTAGCAGCAATCTGGAAGTAAAGGAATGGAAAAAGCAATGTTAAAGAAAATCAGTGTCGAGTTTGTAACATTGGGTAATAAAAACTGCAGTAGATGCCCAGGTAGGGGAGGTTCCTTCTTTTTACTTATTCCCATTTCCTTGTAAGCCCAGGTGTTTCCTTTGTTTCAGAATCATGACCTTTTTTCTGAGATTCCTGATCAAAAGTTTCAATTGAATATCATTATGTGTTTGTCAACCTTTTTGTAATTTCGTAATTTTTTTCTCTTTTAACTGTTAGACACTTTTTAAACCCAAGGACCTATTACAAAAAGTTTTGTTACCGACGTCAGTAAAAGACACCTAAATCATCATCTAATTGTCTCAAATGCATAGGAACATCGATGTGATTTTAAATCAATTTAGGCAGCCAAATATGCATTTGGGCCATCTAAGAAAAACATATAAAATATTAAAACTGTTTCTTTGACTTTCTTCGAAACCTGTGAACCAACCCAAAACTGTAGTTTGAATGATGAACCAAGGCATTCAAGTCATTGGTGATAGTAGAATACATAACATTAAATAGGACAGTGTATTTTGCACTCTGTTCAGCACAGGTATTACACTTTCCATACAAATAGGAGGACAGTCAAGCCAAAAGGTGTTTTTCCTTCTCCTAAATCAATAGGATAGGAACACTTTTTTTAGTGGGAAAAGGTCTCTGAGCCAGGGATGAACAATTTTTTCATGTGCTTTATTCACAGGGCAGCATTATTTTCAGGACGTTATATTCTGCAAACAGTCTTCACCCCACGGGCAAAATTGGTATTGATCCCATTAAAAACAGGGAATGCACTGCATGATGTGGAGTCATTCTAAGTCAGCAAAACCAGATAAACATGCAGAAAGTTACTGTTTCTTTACTAAGATGAGATAAATTGCTTTGAATAATCCAAAATTAACCTGCAGTGCTTCTCACTGTGGAAAAGCCCCAAACAATTCCTTTTCTAACAGGAACTAGAGGTAACGGTGTAGATAAATCGAAATGCGGTGCATTTTGTCTGTGTGGGCACGGAGCTGCTGAAGGATCAAGGCAAGGCCTTCATTTGCATTTCACCCCTTCCCTGGCCACGCACACACCCCAGGGGCCTCCCCTGGAGAAGGCAGGGCGCCCAGTCAAGCCCCTCGCTCCCAGCTCCTTTTCTAAAATAAGGTTCTGTGCAAGGACATGGTAGAGCAGGAACTGACTTTTGAAGGAATTTATGTTACATGATAAGAGGGTAAAGTGAAATTGATTTGGTATCTGGACTCTCTTTTTTTATAGTTAATTTAGATATTTCCATTAGATAACAGGATTTATTCTTGGAGGTTGTTCTTTTTATGCTGGATTGTTAGGCGTTGTTTAAAATTGTTATTTGTGTGCATTCAGTTTTGAGAAGAGCACCCTTCATATGAAAACTGTGAGTGGCCTCCCTCTTGAGAGATTCAGAGAGAGAGAAAACTAGTGAATACTTATGGAAAGTACACAATAACCTCAGTCCTAGAGGGTTAAGGGTACACAGAGAGACAGGATGCTGCAAGGTTCCATCATCTCTGTGCAGGAAATTTCTCCTCAAGGTGAAAGTCCTCAGGCTTGCCAGTCCCATCCTTGCCAACATGATGCTTTATTTGAAGTTAACTTTTTTTTTTTTTAATGATGGAGTTTAGTTGTTTATTACTTGAGGCTCAAAAGAGTTTCTTATGCTCTTAAACACGTTAGAAATTGGTATGCAGGCCTGCACTGCTTTGTGCATACACCTCTAATAAAACTGCAGAAAGAAATCAGTGAGGTGTTTTCCTACAGAGCCAGTAAGAGATAAATGATAAATGAATCTCACTAATTCTGCAACAGAGATGAAATAATTCCAGGACTTAAAAAGTCTTTGCAGCATCCCTGGCACCTCAAGTGCCTTCCATTACAGCCCTGTCTATTCTGACACACTTTATTGCCACTTTCCATCTTTAAATGCTATTTTGACAAATGTTTATTCAGTGTCTTGCTTCAAAACAGTTTTTGGTAGCACAAGGATGAGTCACCAGTGATGATAAATGCCAAAAATATTCTTTGAGATCCCAACTGAAAGAAGCTTGTTTAATATAAGTTTTTAATGCAACTGCTCAATCACTGGTAACAACAAAATCTTGACAAACCAATCACAGTGGCTGCCCAGAACTTGCTTTATGACATAAAGAAGTTCCCTTGGGCGATCTCTGAAGTACTCCCTACAAGTTGGTGTGGGTTTGTGCATTTCTGTTTTCTGCAGTACAGCCCAGTGTGAAATGCAGTGACTGCTCTGTGCTCCTGTAAAACTGCTGTGACTCTAAGGAGCAACCAAGCTCAGTATTTCTCTATTTGCTTTTGCTTGAAATTATTTGGACATTTTTTTGCATATTTCTGTTCTATATTTTGCAATTTTCTGACTTGTTTTATTACAGCTCTGTTACACTGGTGTGGCGTTTTCACACATGTTCATGCTCAGCTACTGTTCCCGAAGACTTTAAATGAGCTGGGTCGACCCTTCTGAAAATGATCCCTATTATGTGTTGCCCTTTGGGTCTTATATGGGCAACTGTTTTTCCCATATGTAGTTATGATCTCTCCCAAGGGAAGTTGAAACTGTTGCAATCACCAAGCCCTTTAGACCCTACAACAACCATTTTTCAATCAAAGCAGGAAAAAAAAGGAAGGAAACTCTGCATAGAATAAAAGGAATTTAAAATTGTGTATAGCACCATGAAATAATAAAAAGTATAGCCTTCTTAAAGCATACTGTCGGAAGGCCCTCAAAATAATTTTATTTCTTGGAGAATACCTTGATATGGAGTTATCAATACACTTAAACAAACTGGATTAAAGTGTCTGTTAATGCCCTGGTTCTACAGTGCTCTGGGAACTTGAGAAATTTAACGCCTAGGATGGAAATTCCCAATCAAACTATGATTTGAAGGTGAACAGTCACATTTGCTTTCTTATTTGCCAGCTGTTTCTATTATTTCTCTTTTACACTGTCTGTGATTTATCACTTGTGCCACCAGAATTTGTACAACACTTGCACAAACTGTTTTGGAAATGTTCAAGATCCATTACTTGGGCAATTTCCTGAGGCCCCTTGTTTATCTTACAAGAAAAGCAGGTTGGCTTTGGAGCATTCAGGTGGTGTCTGAAGCATTTCACAAAGGTAGGACTGACATCTTTATCCTTCCATTGGCAGGTTAGGAGACAAAGAGTTTGTGTTATTAATGAATATAATTTATCCATGTGCATGAACTCTTTATTCCGGCCTTGGAGACAGAGTTTCTGGACGTCTGCAGTTCAGGAAGAAACTATGGTGGTGTTTTTCCACTAATTTACTTTAACATCTGGGTAGTCTCTTGACAATGTCAAAGCCTAGAAAGGCATATGTTCAAGCACATGATGAAAAATTATATAAAAATGCAAAACTGACCAGCTTTCTAGTTCTACAGTTATAAACTAAACACAGGGTGCTGCCTAACTGCAGTCATCAAGTGTTACTGAACTGACATATTTGCTTGATGCAATTTAGCAACAAGAAAGGTGGATTATAATAGAATTATTTCATCATGAATGAAGTACTGATCTAATTTACTAAGACACCTGGAAGTTACAGCATGACAGCACAAAGACATGCTGCAGCTACACTACATGATCAGGCTTTTCAGGTGCTTTATCTGTCAGCATGATTAAGCAATTTCATTATTTAAGGTTTTAATTAAGCTATCCATATTTTTGAAACCCATTGTGAAAATCAGTATTACACATTACAAGTTTCAAGGCTACAAAAGCAGCTCACAGCGTGCATGCAAATCAGTTTGCAAACTCTTCTTGTCGCTGCAGTGAAGTGTCCTGTGTCACTGCCACACGTGAATGTACCTTAAATAGAACGATTCTTATTTGAAAGCTGCATTTTCTAATGCAGTTATTTACTTGCACCAAATAAGAACTTGATCTCCTAACCTTCCCTTTTTGTACTTTACCCACTACATTTTATTTTCTTACATTTATTATTGAAATTGTAGTGGGTGTACATGGTGCAACCTTGGCACAGAGAGTGATGCACTTTATGTATCCCCTTAAATTTCCTTCCAGCTTTACCTATTACTCTCTAAGTAATGGTTAATATTCTAAAAATATATTATTATGGTTGCTAGTGGTTTAATAAAACTTTTATCAGTCATTTTTCATGTGGAGGTAGCCATTTAAACAGCTCCCCACCTAAGACTGTAGGAGTCATTTAGCTGTACTATGGATTTGTCAGTTCTCACTGTACCACCTCCCTAGGTCATCAAAATCAATATTCTTATTTACAGAGCTCCTGGGATGTATTAGGAATGACTGTGGTGGGTAAACCAAACGCTTGATTTACATGAATTTGAAGAAAGATCAATTTCACTTTTCATAAAGAGCTCTATGTTTTTAAAGATATTGACTGTCTTAAGACACAGATTTAAAAAACAATTTTTGCATTCACCAGGCTTTCAGAAGAATTGATATCTATTGGCCATATTGAACTTTTATGGTATTAGTGTGTTTATGTGCTGCAGAAAGTAAAAAATTCCTGAGGGCTGCATTAGGCATCTGCAGAGCTGATGAGCCAGTGCTTCCACCGGTGTGAGGCTGCACTGGCCGAGATTCCAACCCTTTGCTTCCTTACCCAGTGGATGTTCACTGAGTAAGAAAAAAGGAGAATCAGCAGCTGTTAAATAAGATCAGGGTAACTGTGCAGGTTTTCAGTTCAATGCCACCAATTAAAAATGTAGTCTTCAAGCTGTGCTTGGATCTGTGAGCTTTGCCAGAGCATGGCAGAGCCAGGATAACTTCAAAATTTAACATTAACCATTCTCTCATTAGCAATTATGACCTGGTTAGGTTACAAATAATTGTAAATCCATTTATAGTTTTGTAGCAGTACCAGTGCTGGCTAGAAAATGGAAATCCTTATGAATTATTTCATGTCTTGAAAGCTTTTTTTACTTCAGAGTTGCATATTCTTTATAAGCAGGCAATGAACCCTACAGAAACTTCCTAGGCAGGCAAAAGCAGGATCCTCACTTAAATTTTCCATTAGCAGAAGTTGTTTTCAATTGAAATTCTAAGTGCAGCTTTAATGTTAGAAATTGCAAGTTTACTGAATCATAATTTCACGGAAGTTCCTGGCATTCTTTGGTATTATTGATAGCTGTGATGCTTTTTAGTATTAGGAGTTTTTTAAGTAATTGCATATTAAAGTCATAACAAACTTCCATCAGCAAGCAAATTTCCCAAAAGAAACATCTCTATGCCATAGAAGTTGCACAAAGTTCTAGTAAAGTATTATACCAAACCTTCCAATTTTTAAATATCCTCACAGCAGCCAGTTAAGTTCCTATTTCTAATTTACAACTGCTTGAAAACAGACAAAAAGCTGCAGACTGATATTGCACAGGTCTTCCTACCCCTGCTCTAGGGTTCTTCCAAATGGACAAATAATGGTATTCCAGACACTCTAGAATTTTACTGCATTTTTTCAAGCAGTTACTCAGAGTCCAGGGCCTCACTAAGTTATTTTCCAATCTTGCAGTGATTCTTTTATTACTGATTCAGTCTTTTCCCTTGCAGTTTGTTTACTCCAATTAACCTGTGGACTCAAACCTGTTCAGAGTAATTTACTGTTGCTGTAATTGCATGCATGGCCTGCATGGCATTTTTTATTCTTTCCTAAGTGGCCTCATGCCCTCTCTCCCTGAGGCACCTCTGCCACCCTCCCTGGATTTGGATGCGCTCCCGAATGAGGGTTTGCTGTAACTCCACGGCCAGCACAGAGACCCCGATTTCAAACTCAGCCTTCCTTTTCCGTACGATGAATATTTAACCGAATGTGGCTGATTTAATGAAAAATCTTGCAGTAAATTATCACCCAGTGCTCAGCTAAAGTAAATAGAAGGAGAACTGGGATCACAGTTAAGTGTATTACAATTCAAACATAAAATTAAGTTATTAATCTTACTCTAGCGTGTGCAATAGGAGACCATAGGCCTGTGTGTGCAGAGGTGACAGGAAGTGTCCAGTTTCCTTCAGGTAATAAGAGACCTTGCTGAAGGTCATACTTGGATTCCTTGCAGAACTGCTCTTGCTTTCCTTGACCATCACTTTCTAGCCCTAATGGACTAATTGTGTTTAGATTTCAGAAATACACAGGTCCCAGCTGGCAGATAATTCACCTATTATCTTTATTTCTGCAGTTACACTTGTCTCATGTCACATAAGACTTCCATATGACTTGGTCTGTGTCTGTTATTACATACTTTAGGGGAGCATGTTGGGATTTTTGTCCTTAATATTCAGATTTTTTTTTTCTTTAAGTTATTTACAGTTTTGAAAGTGAACACCTGATGTATTTGGCAAAACTAAAAAGGCATATTTTTCAGTGGTGGTTTTTGTTTGTTTGTTTGTTTTTTGTTTGGTTTTTTTTTGTTTTTTGGGGGTTTTTTGTTTGGTTTTTTTTTTAACCTGAAGAACCTGTTGTCCCATTTCTAACAATAGTAATTTCAGCACCCATTTACCAAGCAGCAAAACAATGTTTCACTGGGGAAATTCCAGACAGCTCAATTGTGAATAAATGTTTGAACATTTAAACAATTACTTTAATGAGATCCATAAAACTTTAAGGGCTTGTGCAACACTGGTATTGAAAATTCTTGCCACAGTCTATTTGTTTCATGTCCCTAATGTCAGCCCAGAACTGTTCTGGGATGAAGACCCTGAGTGCTGACTTTTTTCGTCCCATAAAAGCACTAAGAACATGATCATGATTAGTACTAAAAGCAAGCTGCTTATTGACTAAATAACAGCATTCTCTGGCAAAGTCACGAATACAGCTGATAACTAATTACCTTACTATGGTATATAACATATAATCAGCCTGTCTGCAAAATGCCAGCTCTGTAATTAAAGTCCCAGCAGTCCCCATTTCACTAAAGAGACTGTGCATAATATTTGGGTTATTTAATTTCCTGACTTATCTGTATGTATAAATACAGAAGCATGGACACACAACCATTCTTCACTTTAAAGAAATTATTAAGGTAGCCAAGTATGACTCATTGCCACCTTTTAGCTGCATTAAAAACAAAATAGCATTTGCTTTTCCCTGCATTATGTCCTAACTGCCTGCTGGAACTGAAGTAAATCCAAGACTAATCTGTATGGGGAAGGAGCACCAATTTCTCCTGTGCCTTTGTGCCGCTGTAGCTGCCTCCAGCTCAGACTGCTGCAGGAGCCAGCCCTGCCAGAGCAGTGGGCTCTGGGCTGCACGTGACACCCCGTGGTTCCCTGGAGAGATCCTCTCAGTTCAGTGAGAGAGTTGTGTAAAAGCAGGGATTCTTTCATCCCCGATTTGCACCGTGCACTTTCAACAGAGCAAATAATCTTTCAAGTAAATCACCTCTCCCAAAACGTGGAAATTGAGAAAGGTGTTCAACACCCGTGTCAGCTCTATCTGCCTTTGCTGAGCACATTTAAAGCAACCCTTGCGAGCAGTCTCAGCACTTCCTTCAGAGATTAGAGCCTTTGAAGAGGGATTTGCCAGGTGATGGGAAGCCTTCAAAGAGCCAGCAAAGGACAGGTCTGCGGCCTCAGGCAATATCCAGGTGGGCTTTCTTCTGTGCGCAGACTGAGAATCCCAGTGTTTCCCAGATGGTAGCCGAGAGCTGAGGTATCAGGTCTGGATGTTTATTTAATGAATTAATGCCAGCACATTCACATCCCGTGGGATGTGAATCGATAGGGGAGTGTAGTCCTCTGGTCTGACAAAGTGAGTGATGTGTGTAGGTGGGAATGTGTGAGAGGGGGGAGACAGGAGGTGTTTTCAGAGCTGAGCACAAGTGTTTGCCCTCCAAAGCAAACAAGCCCCAGCTACCCTGTTTTCTTTGTCTGTGGGGTCTAGTTTGCATTAATCACACTCTTTGTACCTTTATAACATCCTAAAAGCTGCCTGAACCAAGTGTTGTATTTGTTCAGACACCAGCAGCAAGGGAAGGATGTATCATCCTGCTTTGAACAGTGACAGCCTCCTTTTTCTTCATGCAGCCTCCTTATGCTCAGAGAGAAAAAAATCCTCAGTTACTGAGTACCCTTCAGGAGTGTGGCCAGAACTCTCAGTTGTCTCAGTCCTTGGAGCAGCAGGCAGTCAAGAAGCCTGACTCAAATGTAACCTTTAACATTTGAGTATTAGCATTTCAGCCGGGTTTCTAGAAAGGAAACTGAATAAAATCCCTGTATATTAATCTTTGAGAGATAATGGCAAAGAATAGCAGGGCTTGTTTTGTATTAACACTTATAGTCTTTTTTTTTAATTAAGTCTATGTTTTGATTAAGTCTTATTAATAAACTGAAAAGTATTTGCTTCATTTTCTAGCAAATAATGTGTGTTTCAGGAGGCGTGTTAAATGGGCATTTAATTTAGTTTATGACCACAATTCCATTTGCCTACAGAGCCCTCTAAAGAGTGAAAAATAAGTTCATTGCAAATCTCTTAATAAAAATATCTAACAGGGAGAATCCCTGCATGTGTCACCTAACGAGGAGACAGATCTTGGAGATGAGAGAAAGTGATTTAAATTCCAGATAACATTCAGAGATGAATGATGAGGCCTCACAAGTGAAATGAAGTAGAATTGTATGTGTGCTGTCTTGAGGAGGGAACAAACTCACAGACCAAAAGCTCATTGCAGCTTTCTTTGAAGTCAGGTTGTTCAAAAGCCCACACCTTTTCAGTTTTGGAAAGGACATTAATAATGCAGCAAAATAAGACTAACACAATTTGGGCCTCAGTGTACATGAAAACATCTCTGATCTCTGTGCTCCCTTCCCAGTGATGCACTCAGGAACATAATGGGTACCATTTGGAAATAAAACAGTTTCATGCTTTATAATGCACTGATAGTCAAAATTCAAAAAATTAATTGAACACTTCAATAAATAAAAGTCAATCAGGTATCAGGTCTCCATTAGGAAACAAAGGAGGTATTTGCGCTGTTTCAGTTAGTTAGGAGCTCAGAGGATCTGGTGAGTTTCATAGTTCTCCTTAATATTATTCTTATTTGCTAAGTGGTAAACGTGTTCTGTTTGTGAATAATTCCCAAAGACATGATCTCCTCAAGTCTTTGCATTTTTTCATCTCTGATCATATATATACACATTTGGGTATATAACATTCATAGTAGCTTCTGGAGTTTAAAGAGAGATTTACTGGAAAATTTATACTGACAAATCACAGTGTAGATCAATATCTGGCATATAAATAAAATAATCATAGGAGCCCTTTCAACTGGGAGGCAGGAAATTAAACTTGTAGGGTTTATTCTGGCTAAGACTTTGGTTGATCTTTTTATTCCTCAGATTCAGTTGATTCAAGTTGATCTAAAAAAAATGTCCCTATGTTTCATTACCAGGGAGAAAGTGCATTCCTCTCGGAGTATTGATCATTGTTGCCATTTAGATAGGAGCAGTTTTCCACCCTGATAGGAGCAAGGCAATATTTTATTGAGCCTGACAAGCTGCAGCATCCGTGGTGGGATGTACAGTGAGCCTCTCTCTTCCCTTGCTTTTCCTGCCCTCCTCAGCCTTAGAATTCCAAGGGCAAATCTAAGCTGGCAGTGGCCATGCTGCATCTCTGAAGCAAAGTTCTTTGCATTATCCTTAATGGTTTTATTTTTATGCCCTGACATCAGGGCACTTTTCTGCCTTTTGTTAATTTGTGATCAATTGGTGTTAATTAATAGAAAAATAAAGGGAATTTTTTTTTAAAAGGATAAAAGGGAAATAATACTACCAGGATGAGTTACTGTTCAGTGAAGCTTCCTGTTACAGGTAGTGAAATATTGTAAGAATAAAGAGTAGATAAAATAGAAATTATTTGGTTTGTTATTTATTTTTTTAAACAACAGTAGAGAGACCTGGAAAACATTTTAAGTGGTCTGCTCTCCTCCTGGCTCTCTCACTTCTGCTGGCAGCAGTGCAGCTCCCTTCACTGGGTATCAGTTTCTGACAGCTTCAGAAGGCAATATTGCTTCTGAAACAGAAGGCCACTGCCCTGCTCCATTATAACTCTCCTCTGGATACCAGCCCTCAGCCTAGAAAGCCTGGAAAGAGGCCTGGCCCAATCCAGAGCACCAAATTCAAATAATGTTAACTGGGCTTATTTCCATGAGGCAGAGAGAGGAAGATAGAGATTCATAGCCAGGAAAAATTTCCTTACTTGTGAAGAATAACCAACATCCATCCTAATCCCATGAAAATTTCTTTATGGGACCATTATAACAATTTATATAAATTATTTTCCCTTCTATTACCTACCAAGACTTTGTTATTCAGTAGCTGAAGGAATATCAATAATAACTTTAATAGCAGAGTTAACAGGTGTCAGTTTTCATTGGCTGTGTATCACTTCAATAGTTTAGTTTCAATTTCAGTCCAACTCAGTTATTAAATACTTAATTTCTGAAAATGTTTTTTTTATCTTTGTATGCTCTGATAATTTCTCTTTCTATAACAGTTTTTAAATCAATTTATTCTGATAGGAGCTGTTGAAAGTACCCTGAAGTCTTTACAACTAGAACATTTACAACCGGTAGAACAGTACAAATTGGTCTAAGAAAATATTCACATCGATATGAGCTGTTTGGAGTTTATTCATTTCAGAGATTATACCATGTTGACTTTCTGAAAACAGTGTTCCCTTTATACTTTAAAGCTTTAGAAATATTTAACTATTCTACAGCCCTGTTTTCAAATGTTTCACTCTAGTTTATAATTAAAAACCCCAAAGTTTGTATGTATGTATTCATATGCATATTTATATATCTCATACATTCATATGTACATAGGTACCACTAAAAGCTGTAAAGGACTGCGCCAGTGAATTGTTTTTCCCATCGCTCCATCTTACAGTAATGTCAAAGTCTTCAGGTATGGGACAGAGTTGTCAAGTCCCTTCTAAGAGTAAGACAGGAGAAGGATCTGTGCAGGTGAACAGGCAGATAAATTTCAAATGAGAGTGGTTTCTGATGGAAAAGGGCCAGCACTGTGGTCATGCAAGATCTCATCAGGGGGCTGCAGAATAAGAAGCTAAGAGATATCTTTGATTATTTTTTCGTTCCCTGTCCTTTCTTTTTCTACAGTTAATGAATAGAGGTTTACCCTGAGATTTCTTAAATCCTTTCTGCTTTTACACACTGAAGGTTCATTTGCAGATGACTCAAATGTCATATGTGGTTGGAATGAAGTTGGCTTCATTAACTGCTGGAATAATAGAGTGGACATTATGATTCCAAAAGGGGCAGGGGATGCTGAGATGCAAGGCAGTGATCTGCCCTGCCTGGCAGAACGCCAGCAGCACAGGGAGGGGAGGACACTCTGCCTAACAGGGAGGTCAATGCCACAATTAACATCCTCTCTCCAGCATATGGGGCAGGGAGCTTAGACAAAACCAGATAACAAATCTCACAGTCAGATTTGTATACTTAGCTCTTTTAAAGTGGGGATGATACACAAACCAGAACAGAACTAACTCACAGTAATGAGAAATTTTCCCCGGTTGCCACAGGGTGACTTGCAGTGTCTGTGTTCACTTCTTTTTTGAGATGAAAGACATTGGCTGTGTCAGTCAACCTCCAAATAAGACACACTGCAGAGTTCTGCAAGATTCAGGTTTTTAATCTCAGGAAAATCAAAGATCAAAACATGCCTTACATCTGTAAGTCTGGTGCTAAACACAGACTCACCTGTTTTAGGTGCTTGCTCTTCCTTCTGCATTCATTTGAATGGATGTGGAGGGGAAATGGCTGAGGAGGAGAAAAATTAATTACTTTTATTTGTCACTACACAGTAAAGAAGGATTTCTGATAAAATACAACAAGGCATTTCCTATGGGAACATCAGTAGCTATAAAGAAAAATACTTGGCAAACATGCTAAATAAATGTATTTCAGGAATTAGTTTGAATGAATTGGTATTGTTGGGGTATTCCTCAAGAGAAGAAAAAGGTTAAAAGATGGAACTTTCCTCACCAAATTTTCTGAGTGATTTAATGGACATCAAACTTCTGTTTGACACGGTAAATAAACCATGTTGTGTAATAAATTGCAGGGCTCAAGGTATTCTAACAAAATATCCTTTCCATATTTTCTTAAAAATATCAAATCTTAGGGATGTTTCCTGAACAGTCTGTGAAAATCTGGGGTTTTTTAAGTGAAAGTAAATGTCTAAGTCATATAAACATTAAGCAGAAGAAAAAAAAATATGTACTAGACATGTATTTACTCATTAGATGTAAGTAAATAGTTGAAAATATCAGTTTGGAAAGACTGTGATTAGATATGTGCTTATTTGCATGAAGCATTTACTTGAGCAAGTACACAAGAAATTCCAGCAGGTTTTTCTAATGGACAGTTTTCTAAACTGTCCAACTGTATAGTTCATATTGAAGGAACAATTCTTGTATAAGGTACACAAACTTTAATTTTAAATCAATCAGCATGAAGCTGCATTATCCTTTCAATTAGTGAGAGTTTAAGGACAAGGAAGTGCTTCCCAGTCCTTGACCTCCAGTTTGTTTCAAAATACACAGCTGTGGAAAACTGCTTGTGCTTTGCTCAGCTTTCTGAACAAGGTGTCAGTGCAGGGACACCTGGAGGGAGCTGTCTGGGTTGCACAGTGGAATGTCACTGGTGCCTCGTTCAGGAGCTGGGGTGTGAGCCACTGCCAGCAGAGCCCTGAGAATGACATCCCTGGGGCTCTACCCACCTCAGAATAATCACAAGAGGATTCTCTTCTATCTATGAAGCCAGGATAGGAAATACAAACTGTTTCCAGATTCCTCACCCAGAGTCCTGTGAGGAAGCAAGAACTTGCTTGTGACTTCCATAAGGAGCAGGGAGGTCTCTCTTGCTCTCTTCTCTGGGTAATGTTCTTCTGATACTTAGCTGAGGTTCCAGGAAGAAGGGATCAATTTGCACAGTGCTCATCTCCTTTATTCCAGGGCAGATCACACACAGTCCTTTACAAATGCAGCTATAGAAGAATGGTTATTTAATTTTCCAAATTAACCCCCTGTATAAAAGCTGTAACATCACATCAGCATCTGTACTAGAGACATCCAAGTTCTGATACAGCTCTGATAGCTGTGGAAAAGCTTCCTCACCAAGGAGTAAAAATTACTCCATCCTGCAGCCACTACTGCTGACACTTGGAAGAGTGGTGATGCTCCAGGCTCAAAAGCAGAAAAGCTGGTCCAGAGCAAAGCAGTCTGGCTGGTTGGGTTTTTTCCTTCACTGCCAGCCACCTGCTGTCAGAATTCAGCAGCTTGCTCAGGGAGACTCTGATCACTTTTGAGCAGGGCTGTGCCAGGCTGAGATTCAAGCTACAAGATTTATGTGTAGGTTAGGTGTGCAGCAGTATTGTTATGGACACAACGCTGCTTTGGTAGATTGTGGTGGTGTTTTTCAGTGTACCACCTGTACATTTAACTGTGGGAGTGTGTATCAATGCCTCCTTTTCCCATATGCAGTGTATTTTCCTTCCATCCTGCCTTAATTACTACTTCCATGCTGTATCTATTGGCACAGCAGAGACAGGGTATATTGATTTTACAGATGGGGGAAAAAGTGTCGTGTGAAGGAGCTGCTGAAGGATAAATGTAGAACACGAAACTCAAAGAGAGTATTAAAAAAAAAAAGGCCCTGGTACGTAATATGAGTATTTTAGAGCTTTATTTAAAGTTCTCTGAAGAGGTTGTGGAGATATTGGAGACCTGTTTGCAATTGGCACACCTTCACTTAGTGGTCAAGAACATAAAACCCTTTCCCAGAGATGTTTTAATCATTTCCAGTGAAGCAATGCTTACCTGTGGCAAATGTGTCCCAATGCAGAACCTATTACTGAGCTAGAATAAAAAATGCTACCAGATATAGCAATTAATGTGACTGAATGGATTTGATTAGTCAGTGTTTGCACTTTGCTTTTGTTTCCAAAAGCTCTTCCCCAAAATGAATATGCTGACAGACTGTACTGTAGCACAAAGCCAATTTCAAGTGCATATCTGTTGATTCCCACAAAAGCAGACTTTTACCATAAAACCACATATTCACAGCAGAAACAGATTTTTGTTCGTTGTATTAGAACACAGAAAGGCGCCAGGTAACCCAGGTACCCAGTGAAGCAATGCCATCCTTCACACTGAATATCTGCACACTGAATTACACACTTGAGACCAGGACATTTTTAGCAGTGTTATCTTCTGTTCCTGGTGGCGTAGGGATAATAATAAAAAAAAAAGGTGTTTATAGACAATGAGAAAAAGAGCTCAGAAAGTCAAAATATGTGTAATGTATTTTCCTATAGCACTTAATCAGCTTTTGCAGGTAGCTCAGCTACTGAAATTTGACGCAAAGATTTATTAGAAGAAATCAAAAGGAAGCAGCAGTTATAGCAACAGCAATGCCCTGAGGTATCTCCTTTTCTTCTTTTAAACTAACATGCCTTAATTGCAGACATCTGTGGATGAGAACTGACATTAGAAAAACAATTAAGATAATAAAAGAGTTTCTAAAGTAACAGATAAAAGCTCATTCAATGTCTTTAAAGATCCCATTTCAGAGACAACCCTGTTAAACCCGAGTGGGAGAGCAGAAAGGCTCTCTGTGCTCACCTGTGAATTGCCTTCATGCAAAACTCACCAGTCTCAGAATGACTCAACTGCCTAAAATGCTTCATTTTTTAAAATTTACATATGTAAATATACAACATTTTTCTTTGAAAAATTGCAAATATATGTAACTTTTTCAATTTTATATGAAATCCACTGCCAACCAATTCCATTATTATCATTTTTAGGCTTCCTTGTTGCAGTGGCACAATTCCTTAGGTCCTGATTCAAAGTATAATGAAAGTCTTTCAGAACCTTCCTTTTAGCTCCCTGTTTGTAAGCAGTGCAGTGCTTTCTCTCAATACTATAAAAATACGTCCAAAATACATAATAAAAATATTTTATTGTCTCAAAACATATAAAAAAACCTATCAAAAAATATTGGAATCAACAGAAAAAGAACAATGTCAAACATTGTAAATTTTTAAAAAGCTTTTTCAGAAGGATTTTTTTAGAGATGGAGAGGAAAATGTTTTTTTTTTTTAAACTCAAAGCAATACCCCTCTCTCCATCCAATTATCATCTATTTTCAGTCCTCTCAACCAGGGTGGTGGGGGCCAGGCTTTGAAGCAGAGCCACAAAGCATTTGGCTGCTTTCAGAACAAAGCAGGAGGGTTGACCTGGGGATTGTGGCTGAATGAATATTGCTAATGCCATTAAGCATAAGATTCCCCACATTTTTTGCCCTCTTTAGTGAGGCGATATAAAAATGCAGAGTTTTCCACTTTGAAAAGCCTGTCTGTGGTCACTTCTCCCTCGGCAGTGCAGGGCTGCTCTTCTTCCCTGACGCTGCCTCCCCCCAGGCCAAGCAAGCCCAGTTCCCTCAGCCTCTCCTCACGTGGCCAGAGCTGGCCCTTCTGCTGGTTCTCCACTGAATTCACTCCAGTTTATCTAAATAGTCCTTGTATTTAGGAGCCCAAAGCAGGCACAGTGTTTTCAATGTGCTCTAATAAATGATGACTAAGGGTGGGGGTGATGGATTCAGAGCATGCTAAGATGCTACAAAAGGCATCGAGAAGTGAATACAGTGACATGCTCTGTGTTTTACATTTGGATTAAGATGCTTTCTTCAGACAAGTGGTTCAGGCAGACCACTTCTGTCAACTGAACAAGTGGTTCAGACCACTCAGGCAGAAGGATTTTTGTCTCGTAGCTGCAGTAAGTGGTGCTGTTTGCAGTGAGCAGAGAGCTTTCTTTGGTTTCCTTTTCTTCTTCTTGCTTTTGTTGAGGATGTTTGAGTGTGTTCTGAGAGCAGTTCCTCAGCAAAGTCCCACGAAGCAGAAGGTGGAAGCAACACGTGCCCTTCTGAGCAGCTCTGGGATGTGCGGAGCTGCCGAACGGCACAAAGGGACGAGCGGGGAGCTGAGCAGAGGCTCTGCTCCGGGACACTCCTGGGAGCACAGGCTGCCTCGGGGTGTGCACCCAAGCAGGTGGATGACCCCCACTCCAGGAGTGTCCCCAGCTGACCCGAGCGAGACTCAAAGAGCTGGAAATTGCAGATTATCCCAGGTGCGTGCCAGGCCTGTATGGACAAAGCTGAAAAATGGGGCATTTTGCAGACCACTGAAGTGTGGTTCTAAGAACCACATGCTTCTCACACCAAGAACTTTGGTTTCAGTCTTTTCCTGAGCATTCCGATATAAAGCACAAAAATCTGATGTTTTTCATGAGAAGATGCCAAGAGCTTAGGACACATATTCTGTAAGATTTATATGGAGGCTGTTTTCAGCTATTTCATAAAAGCATATTCCAATGCAATGGCTTGTAATCAGCACTAGGACTTCAGGCTGTTTAATTCACTGTGATTTGATTAATACCTTTTAGAGGCAGACTGACGTGATAGAGTGATTAGGCCAAGCCATCCAGCAGTTTTGGAAAGCCCAGCTTACTCATCTGTAATTTTATCTCATTAGAATAGCTTTACAAATTAGATTTTTAAAATAAATTTCCAACTTGAGAGTATTAAAATTTCTTTATTTGCCAGTGTAGTATATTTTATAATTTTCTCTTCCTGGCTTCACTGCTTCATATTGCATTCCATTGCCACTGTGGAATACGTGCAGGGAAAAAATTGGCTTCCTATGTTAAGAAGGCAAAGGAGGTGTCTGAAATGACAGCATAACAAATTACACACCACAATTATTTATTTCATTATTTTGTCGCTTGTGAAATGGCCAGCCATGAAGCACTACCTGCTGCTGAATGACTGGGATGTAGTCCAGAGTTTGGAAGTAATTTTTTGCTTCCCTGTAGAATATTTGTTTCTACACTGGGGCCCAGTACAGATGCTGAAAGATTACTTGGAGGAGTAGACATGTGTCTGTGTCCCTAAGCCGAGTTGAAATTGTGTGACAATTAAGATGACCAACAAGTGCTGTTGAAATTTCGGGAACAACTGAGCTGAGACTTTAAGTGTGTAAATTCCCTTCAAAACAACACTTTTTGTGTTTATATGTTGAAATTTAAGGAAATGCATGTAAGTGATGGTTCGAGGACTTTACCAAGCTGTCTGCAATTGCATTATCTTATGTTCCAGAATGTATAAGAAAAATTAAAAGCCACTAAGTACTTTGTATGGACATCCACAATTGGACATCTGCATTTTTCTTGGAAGCACTTGAGCCCAGCTGCAGGAGACTTGAATTGTGGAATTTATGAAATGTTGTGTTTCCAGTAAGCATTTTCTTTGAAAAATGTAACTGCCTAATGGAGTAATTATACTGGCTACACATTATTGTGCTCTTTGTGTATGAAATGCCCCAAAATGTTTGTGTTTGCTCTATCAAAGTGCTCTTGCTGTAGTTAAACATGAGATTTGCTCACTCATTGGGGTGCACCTGGGGCATCCCGAGTGATGCAGTTTAGGGTTGCCAAACAGAAATAGTGTGGAACAGTTCTCCACAAAGTGCCAGGTATTAATCCTGTAGGTTTGGCCATGCAAGGTCTCTCAAGACTACGTTTTCTTTTCTATGAAGTGTCAGCTGCATGTGGCCGTGATGCATCACATGCTAATGAACAGATCAGGGGCTTAGCAAGCTGCTTTTCCTTGGAAGGCAGGGCTGCATAATGCTATTGGTGTTGCTGTTTGTTCAATAAAGTTTTCAGTTTTCCAATTTATTTACTTTCAATTTTGGTTTCAGTTCATTTAACCTTCAGAAAACATTTGTGCTGTCTGCTGCTTACAAAAGGAAGGCTCCCTCCAGCAGCCCCTTTCTGCATTTATCTCTTGCTGTGGAGCTGTGATGTCTGCAGTAATAAATGTATCCGTTTGAAATAGAAGTGATTAAGTGCTTGTTGAAACGTCTGCTGGAACAAAACATTAGCTTTTGCTTTCAAAGGGCAGATATTGTACCAGATAGCACGTAACCTGGCCAAGGACAAAGTGTTATGTTTAAACATCACTTTCTGCCTGCTGCTTGCTTCTGTGAAACAGCAAGGATATCTGCATTCAAGAACTTCCATTTCTTAATACATCAAAACAAGGATCTCCAGAACTGAAAGTACCATTGTTGTAACTATTGCTTTGTTTTTAAAACAGCCCACCCATCCTACCAGTTTGCTGTGATTTATTCCTCTGATCTTTTAAATCTGAAAGATACAACAACAGAAAAAGATAATTGGGCAGACATTGATATTTGCACACCAGACTTCTGTCTCTAGAGGCACGGGTTCATCCAGCTGTACATTTCTCAACTAAAGCTGAATTTGGCCATCCTGCAGTAATCCCTGGTTGTCCCACTCAGAAATTCACGTGTGGTTTGACACTAATGTTGTCATCTTGAAAGTACGGTGTAACTGTGGCCATTGCTTTTCAAAGCTGGTGGGTATCAGGGAAACCATAAAGATCCTCATTTTTCCCACCATCTGGGAAAAAGCTCAAGGCCAAAATATGAAGAAGGGTGGAGAAGATGTGAGTTCCCTGCCCAAATTGGTGGGACACAGACTGCTGGTCTGTGTTACATAGAGCACAGCCCAGGTCCTTTCAGCACTGTAGAGGTCCTGGCAGGTTGCACAGGACTTTCTAAGTAGTGATGTGATAAGTTAATAATGGCAATCATTGGTAATAACTCATCAATCCAGTGACTAAGGGCTGTATATTTTCTTATACTGAACCTAATAGGGATCCGCAGTAACTATTCCAAGTATGCATCTCTTACGTGGAATTTTGTATTCTCAACACTAGGTATAAATATTGAGAAACTAATACTGTGTATTAGCAAATGTGAAAATACAGAGCAAATACCAAATTGTCTGATTTTTCTATTTTCTATCCATGTCTTGTTTTCAAAAAGTGTGTTTTAAGAAGCCTCTATTTATCACATATATTTTGCAAATATGCCAAGAGTATTTATCAACATTGTTTTAGCTTTTGTTAATGTTAGAGATGTATAAATAGCAACAACGTTATTAGTTCCCATGAGTAGAATTTGGAAACAACACAATTTAAAAAACCATGTGGGCTATAAAAATCAGTCACCACAAGAGCTAACTATTATTTTGCTGTGTCTCCCAGATTTGTGACAAGGAGTGGCACTACTACGTTGTCAATGTGGAGTTCCCCGTGGTGACGCTGTACATGGATGGGACGACGTACGAGCCGTACCTGGTGACCAACGACTGGCCCATCCACCCCTCCCACATCGCCATGCAGCTCACAGTGGGGGCTTGCTGGCAAGGTAAAATCACAGCAGTTAACACAACACAACCAGCAGTTAAGGCCAAAAAAGGATCTTATTGTCTCGCTGATTGCATAGGAAATAAACTGCTAAAATATTGATGGTATAGAATATGATGTAAATCCAGAGTTGTTAATGAATCCAGTCCAAGGATAAAATGGACAGGACATTAACAGGCTTTGCATTTTCATCACCTAAAGAAGTATTGGGTACAGTTTGTGTATTCAGTGTGAAAGATAGTCTTCTTTATCTTTTGTCTTCACTTCTTTTAATTGTTTCCCTTGTTCTCCAGCCTTAAGCAAACTATCTAGCTATTAAAGAACTCCAGCCATCTCTTTTCAGTCCCTGCCCCAGATTTCTTTACAAGTCATGGCCCAGTCCTGTGCTCTTCACATTGGATTTATCTCACCAGAAATTCCAGTAATTTACTTGATTCACCCTGTTATACACCAGAGATAACAGTTGACAGTAAACTAAATCCAAAAGTCCAAACCCCTGAGCCATACCTGTATGGGCCTTTGCTTAAATATCACCTGTTTCTGTTTTCTGCCTTTCATAATCTCATTCTTCTCATTCTCTTTACCTGGTCCTTACACCACTCTCTTTCTCTCTTCTCTGCCTTACACCTGAAGTGCTCCTCTTTCTCTGCTTGTCTGTTTTTGTAAAGTTGTCTCCATTACCTCTCCATGTTGATTTTCTAGTTACACTATGTCTTGTTTCCACTTAAAGCATGACGTGAAGGAAACTGTAATTAGGAAAGAATGGTTTAACGTAGATGGTGTTTCTTCCCCACTCCTCCATGTGGTCTCACCTTCTCCATTATCACCTTGTTTGCCAATTTGTTCTCTGCCTATTTGCAAAACTTGGACATCTTATGCATGGCAGGGCTGTTCAGTGTAAATAGTACTGGAAGAAAATCCAGCTGTTAGATTATAATTGGGGTAAAGATCCAGTCTTTACTTTCATGGTAACATGTGAAAGGAAGCCACACTAATCCTAAAAACAAGATTTGCTAAGTTTACAATATTGATCACTGGAGCAGGTATGACAAGCTGGTCAGCACTGCATGGACTACTTGGACAGCACTACTTGGAAAAGTATAGACTGCTTCTTGTCCAGCTGGTGTATGCATGGGTTGATTTTTTTGTTACGTAGTGTTGGTGTGGTACTTTCAGATCAATGTTCCAGAGGTAGCAAATGCAGATGTCATTTATAAATTCAGTTTTTTCCAGACACGAGCAAATGCCATAGAGGCTGTGCATAATCATGGAGTATTGCCTTCTGAAAAATCACCATTTCTCAGTAGCCATGCTAAAAAAAAAATATTTTAATCCCTTACTTCGTATTTATATGAGGTTCTTCTGCATAGGTCAACATAAATGTTTTTGTGCATTATTTGTATTACTTCTGCCCTTTATCTTCTTTCATTCACACTTGGTCTTTTTGCTATTCTCTAAAAGCAATCTTCAGTGTTTCGGGGATTTTTTCCTAAAAGTCTTGGTATTGGTGGGAATCCACTCCCCTCACCTAAATCTCATGTTAATCATGCTGCAGATGCCACGACTGGGGGACTGTGGAGCAGTTCTGGTATCTGTGGAACGGGCCCTGCCTAAGCAAAAGCTGTGCCAGCGTTGCCACAGCCCTGCATCCGTGGGGTTCACCTGCCTCCAAGGCAGCTGAGAATATCCAGAACAATCTTGTTCCCTTTGCACCTCTGTCTCTGTATCTCAAATTGGGAAGAGAAGGAATTAAGGCCAAACTCCTCACATAGGCTTGCAATGCATTCAGACCACAAACTATATTTAGTATTTAAGCTGTTAAACAAATAGAAAGTTGCAATTGTTTTTAAACATTTTTATCTTTGCCTGGGATAATTTGACGGCATAATTAATAACCATTAATAACCATTCAGGGTACGATTCTTCTTCCTTTTTGCTGAAACACCTGATTTAAACTCCTGAAATCATACCTATTGCTGCTGTTAATATTTACTACAATATTATGTTATTGCTCTTTTAATAGTGAGAGAATTGGAGCTCGTCAAAAGTAGAAAAAAAATTTCCACCTTGTGAAAATGCTAAGATTTAGTAAGACAGTGTGCTAAAGATTCTGATAAACTATCAGGTGTCAGGCAAAAAGGTAAACTTTTAATGGTTATGTGAAACAAGATTTCAAGCTTTTGCTTCTGACAAAGCTTATCTTTTGATACATTTGTTTTGATCACCTCAATCTATTTTAAGTGAATGGTGTGGAAAGTCGCTCTGTTAATAACTTTCAGCACTGTATTTCAGTGTCTGAAATAGTAATTATTCAACATATAAAACCAATCTATTCTAGTCAAAACATTAATTTTAAGATTTTATATATTTCAAGAAAAAGGGCTCTATCAAATGAATATTTTAACTGCAAATACTTTCTGTGAAACTGCTAACAAGGTCTACTTAGGCTAATACATTTTGGCCAGTAACAATAGTCTAAACCTCTACATTTTCAAAGCATTAGAAAGCTGCTTTACAACATTCTATGATTTATTTCAGTAAAATATGCAGTGATTTTGGTGTCATAAGCCATTCAGGAGTGTCTGTGTTAAGGGATACGAAGAGTTTTCAGCTCTAGTTAGCTAAGACTACTTCCTTCCTTTTCATCAAAGCACGGGCAGAAAGGAGCACTGCTCTAACCTCTTCCTTCAGAAAGGGCAAGACCTTCTTTGCTGTCTTTACTAAACCATTTTGCAGTTCTGAGTACACAGCATCCTTTTGTCAAAGTCAAATTATTTGAAAAACAGTTTCGACTCAGACAAGTAAATGAATCAGAAGAAATAGCATTCGTTTTTTCTTCCCACACGGATTCTGATTTGCTGACAGCCAAAAGTCATTGTGGCTGTGGGGCAGCTGAAGAACTGGCAGGGAGCAGGAAGAGCGTATTTAGAGGACAGTGAAAAATCAAGAATAAGAATTGCAATTTGCTTTGTTAGCACTAATAGGAAAATCTGGTACTGCTATGAGGGATGTAGCCTCTCATATATGAAAATGTTCAGTTCTGGTCTGGAAACTGGAAACTGTTCTTCTTTTAGGAGCCTGAGTGTCCTCTGTGATACAAGTGACTCTTTGAGCCCTGATCTTTCCATCACTTACACTGGTGATGGAAAAAAACCTCATCCTGGGGTTGTGTAGCAAGCACCATGCCTGCACCTCCTCCTTGTCTTTCTCAGAGTTATAGCATGCAGGAATCTTGGACATGGAAAATTCTTTAAGATTATTATTTCCTGTTATTAATATTTCAATGCCTGAGTAACTGTTTTCTGACTTTTATAGCCTTGTTTATAGCATCCATTATGAAAAGTTAGGTTGGTTTATATTTCTACCTTCAGCTGCTCAAGTGAAATATAAGAGCAGTTTAAGAACAGTGCTGTTCTCCTGACCATGACATGAAAACAAACCAAATGTGCAATTTCTCAGGCTTATGTGACAAATTTAAACTTTAGCCTATGATGTGCTCACTGTGCCTTGGTTTGTCTTTGGAATAAGCAAATATCTCCTACATCTTTACCCTTTCCCTGGCAGTGTAAAAATCTTGCCTGATTTCTTTGTTCCTGATTTCATGCAAAATTTCTTTAACTAATGTAAACTGAGTGCTAGGACTCTCCAAAAAAGGAGAAAAAATTAGCCTTTTCCTGAAGGGCAGATTCTTGGAGACAAGCAGGGAGTGAAGACGGTTGAAAGAGCAGAAAGCCAGGCTTTAAGAGTGATAGAAGAGACCCTTCCCAGGGTCTGTCAGACACTGGGTCAAGTTTACTGCAGCCCAGGAAGTCACCAATTACTTAAAACCAAGCCTGGGAAATAGTTCCCAGCTCTGATGACACACTGGGCATGAGGAAAGTTGGATGATTTGTTCTGGCATAATCAGTATGAACTTTTATCTACTTAAAATTAGGTATTCTGTATGTTACTGTGGTATAATTTTCCTTTTTTAATATAAAAGCCTTGGTTCTTTCTTCAGGGATCTTATTAAAAGGAGGCTCTAAGCAGAGGTACCTCATTGGTTCAGGGTCCTTCACAATGATTAGCCCAGAGTGAATTATTTTGTGTAGTTGATGTTCAGTACTGCTGTACTTGATTGGGGGTGGTTTCTTTGAGGGTGGGAGTGTCTTTAGGCTGAACTGTTGATGTTGGTTTGGTTACATGTGACCCAACAGCAGTGACGGGTAGAACCTAACCCCAACAAAGTGCCAGCCTTCAGGCATGGTAAATCCCAACATACTTCTTAGCTGTGATTTCAGTGACTTGAGGCCTGGGAAAAGGTAATACTGACCACAGAGCTAAGCAAACTGGGCTCTGAGTGAACTAACCAAGGGCAGAAATAAACACCTGGTACAGCTGTACCTGGAATTAGCCCGTTCTGTACCCTGGAAAAGTTTGACAACTTTCTCTGCAGGTACATAGGGTTAATTATATAACTTAATCTTAACATCTTCAAAATTTTGTTCACATCACTGGTCTCACTGCTGATTGTCAAGGGTGTGATTTTGATGTAGGTCAGGTTATTCAAGGCCAAAGTGCTGCTCTGTCTCTAATGGAGAAAGAAATTTTCAGGCAAAATTACTCTCTCAGGGTATCTAAAGGACAAAATTGACTTGCTTGCACGTCTGCCTCCTAGAACAAAAGAGAACAGCAGGGAAATGGCTCTGTCTCTGAACCCCTTCTTCCCTGAACAGATACTAAAAGCAGACGTGGTCCATTGGGATAGGAGAGAACTCCCCAAGGCTTAGCTTTGATTCTCATTACTACTCTTTTTCTTCTTTAGCATAAAAATACTTTCAGATTTGCCCTTTTACCTTAAGAGTCTCAAGAACTTTTCAAATAATAAAGAGGTCACACAATTGTGCAGCAAGGCAGGAGAGTCACCCCTACTCTGTGGGGATAAAGTGCAGTATCCAGAGGGTAGATGCTTTTTCCTCGGGTCACTTAAAAAAATCTGCATCACAACAAGAATAGAATCAGACTTCATGATCTTATGTTCTTATTCTCCCTTTTAGGTTTTAACGTCCGGTTTCCTTCTCCTGAGCAACACAAACAAATCATTAGCTTGTCCTGGAGCGCACTTTACAAGAGCTTACCCCAGGAAGTTCTCCTCTGAGTTCATTATTTCTGATTCAGTTTATCTGAGGACAGAGCAAATGGACCCTTTTACAGAGTGAGAAACTTCTTCCATTAAACCAAGGTTTATAGGTTCCCACTCTGATCCCTTTATTGCTATACATTCAGTGGCAAAAGCAGACAGAGTAAGGGAGCAAGTTACGTGATTTGGTAGTCTAATAATTTTTTCTACCAGAGGCAGAAGACTGACTTCCTCATGGTCTATCTGAAAAGATAAGGTCTTGAGTTCATACAAGGCATTTTGGGAGGGAGGGAGTTTGTGTCTCGCTCCTAAAGCACTGTCAGGAAAGCAGTGACACAAGTTAATGACTTGTCACAAGGTTATGCTGTAGCTTACCATGACTGTAAGTCACTGCTTCTAATAGTGCCACCCCTTCTGCAGTGCGGGAGCCTCACAGTGCACTTATGCTGGACACTGCACAGAGAGGGTCTTTAGGAGAAGCAGCAACAGCAACTTTATTATCATGGATACAGCAGAAGGCTATTGTAGTTCCTCTTTTCTAAGGAATCGCTGGTTTCTATTCTATTTTTCTTTTGTATTCTCCTGTAATTTTCCTCTTTCCTTAACCTACGCTGGAGAGATCAGGTTTTCTATAAAGCCCTTCTGTGGAACAGCCTTATTATCCTCACATGCCAGCCCTCTGCTGACACAGAAATCACCCAGTGCAGTCAGAGAACTGACTAATGATTCAAGGCAAGAAGAACTATAAGAGTTACAAGTTGGAGAGGGGATCAGAAAAAGGAGAGACAGTGAGGGCAGTGTAGCAGCAGCCTGTAATGCTGAGCCTTGGACTTCCTCCAGAAACTAAGGTACCCAATAGATAAAGATTGCCCCTACAGTGCATCCAGCACCACTGGATTGTGCCAAGGGGGCTGACACAGCTTGCACAAACCTGAGACCTCAGAGGAGTGGTACAAGCACACCTTAATGCAAGAGCACCAGGGCAATTTCAGCACAATGTGATGCTGAATATCAGTGTCCTGATGCCTCCATGGGTACAACAGTGCTCTTGCTACATTGTCCTTCTCATCAAGAGAAGATGGGGCAGATTTCAGTGCTGATTTCAGATTTCCATCAGACTTCACAGATCTTTGCTGAATTTCAGCTGTACTAGAAATACAAACACATGTGGGGGGGTTTAGTTTAGGAGGGTGCTTTCTTGGGGAGCTGAATTTGCATTCAAATCTGTCACCCATTCAGCTTAGATATATGTCCCATTTTTAACTGAATTTCTGCAAGGTGCACTATGTACCAGCACAAAAATATTTTTTGGAGAATAGGGATATAGGGGTTTTTTAGCAACATTAATGTATTGGCTTAATTGTGAAAAATTGTAGAGTGTTTTATTATCCTGAGAAAAATTATCTTCAATAATTTTAAAAGTTATACCCACTTTTGGTTTAAGATGTATTGCACAGAGATCAGTTGGCATTTGGACACATAAGAGCAGGGAGCCTTTAGTGTTCTCTGAACTTGTCATACTTCAGATAAAGCTTTATAGCCTAAAGCTGTCTGAGTGAGGTTGTTGGGTTATGATATCTACCCTGAGCGGGGGCAGACTTAACATGGGCCATCTTTGATGACCAATTTCTGATTAATTTTTATCTGAGTGATATAAAAAACCCCACTAAAACTTTTCTGTGCTGAGAAGCTCTGGGAGTATAAAATGTCAAGTCGCTAATTGGGGCTACTCCTGAAATCTATGTTAAGTTTCATCCTGTTTAACAGCCAATCTACTTGTCAGGGAATTAAGCCCAGCTCCCTAAACTGCCATAATAAAAAGATGGGATAAATTTGGAGGCTTGGACCTGAGGACTTCAGAGCCAGAATGTCTTGTGTCTCCTCCCAGATTCATTCAGTCTTTATGCTGGGACCCTGAATAATCAATTTTTCTTTAATTATCTGGCTTAGTCTAACCAGAGTCTAGGACATCTTAAAAGAATCGCATCTCAGTTGGAAATTCTCTTGATTTCACCATTTCCCATGAAAACCTCATTGTGCTTTGACTGCCTTGATAATTACTTGCTCATTATTAGGATAGGGCAAAAAGCCTGCAAAATCTGTGAGCTCAATAAAGTCACTTGTTTTGACGTGCCTGATTGTTCTTTGGAGACTGGTGAGGAATGCAAACAGCACTTTAAATCTGTGTAGTCAAACCAACAACTGTAAAATTCAATGCTAATCAAATTCTGTCACACTTTATATCAACTCAATGCGAAACGAAAAACAAAACAAAAGTGTCATGGAAACAGGCTCTGCTTCTTTAATGAATGCATTTTAACCCCATGAAGGCCGAACCCAGAGACTCTTCCGTTTCCCCTGGACTCTCCACTGTTGCATCTAATGGATATAACATGTTATATCTAGCAGAACCTCTTCATGGCTGCAGCCAGAGGTGATTGCCAGGTAGCAGTTCTTAACCTCCCTAAGTTGTTGTTCGTCTGGCAGTCTTCAGCTGTTTATAACAAAACATGTTTTCCTCCATGTGTACAAGGAGTCATCCCCACTGAGCTGCCCCCAAGACAGACAGATATCTGCAACATACTCAGCTAAAATTAAGTAGGTTGCTCTTCTCCATTTGATCTGGTGTGTTTGAAATTTCAGGCAGCAGCTGTAACTGTGCTTGTGACTATTTAGGTCTGTGCCAAACACTGATATTGGAAAGTCTTGCTTTCACTGGCAGCCCGATCGCTCCCCACTGAGGGGTCTGTGGGTGCAGCCTCCTGCGTGTCCTGCTAGGTGAGTCCTTCCCTGGCTGTGCTCCTGGTGGGCTTGCTGTGAGCTCAGCCACCAGCTGGGAATGGCACAGGAGGGAACTAACACTCACAAGGGGTCAGAGGCTTGTAGGGTTTTTGTGGGAGAGGAACACCCTGGCCTCAGTGTAAGAGGTGCCTCTAGGCTGCAGCTAATATCATGGGACACTACCCTTCAGCATACCCTGATAGTTCTAGTTATCTAGATAATTCCAGCAGCAAAAGAGATCAGAACCAGCACAGAAAAATCTCAGTCCAGAAAACAGTTACTATTTTAGCAAGTGAAAGATGTGATGCATGCTACTTTGACAATGACTAAGGATTGAACAGCATTATAGTGAATAATTGTGAATGTTGTGGTTCCTCTGGATGCCTCCACAGTCTGTTGACACCATCTTCCCTTTACAAGGGTTGAATTAATACCAAAAGCCACCATCCATCCTCCTATATCTGCCAGACTTTGGGAGTGTTGGTGCATGCTGGGTCAGGTGTGAAAAGCAATGCACAGTTTTATCACCAAGGTCTGAACAAGCCTGTGGCCTGCGTTCCCTCACAGCTGTGATGGCGACCGCATTTACATTTAAGGAAGAGAAAAAAAATCAGTATTCCAAGAATTTTTCAGGGAAGGAACTGTAGTAAGAATAGCTGGTGACTAAACTACAGTGTAGTTACAGACATTAACTTAATTCCCTGACAGCAGGGAAGGTTCTGTTTTCCTCTCTTGGCCCTATCATTCACCAGCCTTAAGTACTTTAATGTCCCCCAAGAATTAGCACTCACAGCATATTAATCCATAGCAATCAATAGCATAGTGCTGAGTGAAACACAAGATACAGCACAGTTGAGGAGTAGGTTTTCTCATTCTCTCAGAACTTACCAGCATCTTCATGGAGAGGAGCTGTATCTGAGCAGTGTTTCACTCATAGGAAAGGGCAAAAAGACCCTGACAGCAAAGAAGTCCCATGAACCTTGCTGAGGCAATGTAGGTTAACTGTATGTGCTGAGCTCTGGAGAGAAACTGGAGATGCTGTGTTACAGAACCATTACAAATTTTAGTATACTTGGATTACCTCAAGACCATCATCACTGGAGCTCCACTTTGTTCTCTCTGTAATCTATTTAGGTCTTCTTCCTTATCCCAAAAATGTTGTTTCTTAGGCTCAGTTTGGTGTCAGAACCAAGAACTCAAAGTGCCTTAAAGCAGTAAGGGCTGTTGGGAGCAGCTCATGTCTTTTCTCAGTTGTTTCTTAGCAGGTGGTAGAGCCAGTGTTGAGCCAAATCCAGGCAGTGGAACTGAGCATGCTCCTGCCCAGCAAAGCCACTGACTCTGAGCTGCCTATCAGCTACATGGGGAGCATGAAGTGAAGCATGCTCGGTGTCAAAGAATCTCTATTTGAAAAATCAGCATTTAGAAGGATTTGGATAATATTCTGTAAAATGTTACTATCAGTATTAGGTACAGTTATCCATTGTGCTTAAACATGCAACAGAATTATCATGTTCATGCTGGATTAAATATATTTATACTCACCTAGTCTTGAGAGCTCAGAACTTTAGAGTGACTAGGATTTGGAGACTGGCCATCCTGGGCTAAATTTCCACCCACTGAGAAGCTGAAGTCAAATACTCAGATTGCAGAAGCAGAAGGAAAGACAGCTTTCAAACACACTAATACAGTAGAACCAAGTATGAATAAAACATTTTAACCAAGCTAGAAAGCAGGATTGTAGGAAACTGGCTTTAGGCCATTCCTTTAATTTTAGTGAGAGTTTTGGTTTTTGCTTCCCAGTTTTATTGCATTTGATTTTGTCCATTTGCAATCTAATAATTACGGGAGATGGGAACATCAGCAGCTAACATACCCCACTGAGCTAAGAAGATTCTGAAATGCTGAGACTGAAGAATATCAAAATGTCAGCATGCTGCAATTACAAGCAGCTGTAAGAAGAGTCAGATATAATGACTTCTGTTCATCTTCAAGTTCAGAATTGGCAGGTATATAATTTTGTGTTTAACACTGGTAAAAGGTGCTTATGGAAGGCTCATTTAGCAATCTGGTATAAGATAGTATTCTCTCTTTAGGTGTTCTTGTTTTTCATGTGATTAAAAGCTGGTGTTCTCACTGCTCTGGATGCACAGGCACATCCTGTTTTACACATACAATGACAAGAACACTACATTAGGGTTAGTACTGCAGAAAGATAAGTTCCAGGAAGAGCAAAAGGGATGTTCATGGTGTACCATGTTAGGCGGAAGATGTAAAGAGAAGTCCTTGTTTAGCCTGGCAAAGGAAAACCATGCAGCTGGATTTTGACAGCTCACATTCCCTGTTGGGAATAAATGTCCACCTCAAGGGTCAGTGGTCGATGGAGTGGATTGCTTGGGGAGTCTCTGTCTTCAGAAGAGTTTAGAAAGCTCAGGCAATATTCTCAAGAATAGATTAAGTGCAGCTGCTCTTGTCTTGAGGCTGGGGACAGACTGCCCGATCCCTGAGTGTCCCTGCAGGCTCTGCTCTCAGTTGTTCACGTGCGTTGTCCCAGCCTGGATCACCCTGTCATCTCCATGGCCCTGGTTCTGCAGATTTTCTCTTACTCACACAGTATGACCTTGGTTACTCCCAGCTGTTTTTCATTCACATTTTCTTGAAATACGTGGGGGTTTTTGGTTAAATAACAGTTGCTAGCCTCTCCCAAACAAAGAGTACATCACCTCCTTGACAGTCCAGTCTCGATCCATGCACCTGCACAAACCTCATCATTATTCCTGTGAACAGGGTGTATAAGCCTTGTTCTTTAAATGCTCAATGCTTTTGTAGTGCCTATATTTTCAGAGTATTTTAAAAGCTTATTCCTGGAAACACTCATAGTCTCTTCCATGCTTTTATGTTGGTGGCTGGACAGCTGATTTTAAACAAGAATGACACATCTCCAAGATAGTAATACCTCCTTGTGCACCAGCATTTTTTAAAAGTGTGGCTTGTGTACAGTGAATACCCTGCGTATTTAATGATTTGTGGGCAATTGCTGTATCACTGCTAATGACCTAGAAATTGTAAGTGCTTTGTGAAGAATACCAGAGAAGAACTAGTCCAAAGTGGAAGAACAACCAGTTCATGGTTGCTTTGGTTTATCTTGCTTGTTTCTGTCAGGCAAAGCCACAGCACTGAGTTCTTTATTCTGGCTTCTTATCTGGTCTTTTATATACATTTTAATGAGTGTATTTCACATTTAAATACATTCACTGATCTGAGCCTGCTTCTTATTTTGCATCTTCTCAGAACTGTTAAGATCTACTGGCAGACTCACCATAGGTTTATAAATTTCAAAGCTCCAGGATTGGTGTTGGTGTTTTAGCCTTGGAATTTGCTGTCCTCACAATTCTGTAGTGATATGAGAATGTGAAGCTTCAAACAAAATGTGATTCGTTCTTCTTCTGTAAGCTCTTAATTGGTTTTCTCTTTTTGTCTTCTTTTAAAGGAGATGTTTGCTTTTTTTGTTGTTGTTTGGCTTACCTTTTTCTGTCCAGATACATTACTGCTGTATTAGTGGCAATATGTACTTTTAAAGACAGTATAAGCAGATAAATATAACAGCATTTTGGCTGAAAAGCCAATGTCCCTATAATGCACTATCAGTTTACCAAATAATTACCAAATAACTGTCTTGGTAAGTATCAGAAAGGCTGAACTTTAGCTGTTGTATATGTGAAAGTTTCTATGAAATCTCAACAAAATTCTGCCCAGAGGAATTTTTCTGTGTAATGGACAAATGAATGAGAGTGGAGAAGAATAATCTCCTCTTGGGAAACTTCCTTAGGGGTATGAAAAAGAGAGGCAGTTTATGCTGTAATGTTAAGAAAAAAAAAGAACAAAACCTGCCTACTTCTCTGAACAGCCTGCTTGGACCCCTCTTTTCTGTCAGGACACCTTTCTGTAAGTGTGCATTTTCTTCACTATATAAAATAGCTTGAGTCTTCTTTGTAATGGTCATCCTGCAGAGACTGCAAGTGAGGGTTTTCAGGCTTTTAGGTAACAACAGCAGCCTAAACAGAATTTGCCACTTCATCCCTATGCAGCTCCAATCCACACACAGATCTTCAAGTTAAAGTTCAAGCTTGAGCTATCTTGCCTGGCAAAAACAAGTTGTTTGACACTAAAGCTACAAACACTGTAGAGATGAGTTATCTACCAATTACAACACCTTATCAACTGCTAATCCAATTAGTCTGCATGGCTCACTGCTGTGTGGCTCCCTTAGTCCTCCCAGGCTCGAGGTAGGCAGTAATTCACACGCACTGCAAGAGATAACACTTGCAGGAAAGACAAGCTCTAAAAATTCTCCTGAAGGAGGATGAGTAAATCACTAACTGTCCCAAGAGTAATTGAGATGCCATGATCACTGGAGCAGGCAGTCTGTAATCACGTTTTATTGACAGCTCCTAAAGATCAGTCTTCTTGGGAGCTGCCTGGAGTGAAACCGAACCGAGCGTGTCTAGAGGTGCAACACAGACTGACAGGACCAGACTTGGCACCAAATGATCCACTTTGGGTCGGGGACAGCACTCTCAGCCTTTCAGGGCAGTGTGTGCCTGTTCACAGCTGGAATTCACAGCATGTCCTCAGACACGGCTCTTCACAGGGAGTGCGGCAGTTTGTGTACACGGAGCCACGACTCTCAGCTCATCTGGTACTGTGCTCTTCGCAGGAGAAAGGCAGAGGTAGCTGATCTTGTCATGGAACACTTGCAAGTACAGTTTCTCTATAAATAAATATTGGGCTTAAACATTTATTAAATTGGCGTTTGAGTACTGAAGTTCATTTTTAAAAATCACATGCTTCCGTTTATACATTTGGGAAGCCATGTTTCATCTCTGGGTTTGCTATCACAGCTTTATAAACACCTGAATACAATCCTGGGAGAACAATAATCTGCCTGCTACCAGGTACTACCCAACAACCCACAAAGACATTCCAATGTACCACAATAAATGGGATCTCAAATACACTTGGCTAAGATTGATAGAAAGTCTTTAAATGTGTTAAAACATACAGACTGCTGGTAGATGTGTGGTTTGTGTGTTGGTACCAATTACCATTTTGCATTCTGTTTCTTGCAGGAGGTGAAGTCACCAAGCCCAGATTTGCTCAGTATTTCCATGGCAGCCTGGCCAGTCTGACAATCCGGCCAGGGAAAATTGAGAGTCAGAAAGTGATTTCCTGTTTGCAGGCCTGCAAGGAAGGTCTCGATATTAATTCTCTTGAGAGTCTTGGCCAAGGAATAAAGGTAAGGGATGAACTGACATCATCTTTGATAAAAATTTAGATCTGATTTATGAAGTGGAGAGCCCAAGGTAGAGTACACACAGTACAAATGTACTCCCAGAAGCAATGTAATTTCCCATAAAATCATGCAAAGAAAAAACAGAACGGTAGAAGAGCTGTGACACTGCAAAGAAAAATGTTTCCATTATTGCAGAGCTAGATGATCAGAAAGTAAGGCACTGCTGATATTTCAGTCTGTACAAATTGCCAGGTTGTGTTTTCATGCTTATTTTTTTACCTCTACAGAAATAGATGTGATTCCAAAGATTTATTGAATTTTGATCTCAACTAGTTTTAAAGCAGTGGAATACTTAAGTCCTAATGCAATAGCATTCTAAAATTCAGTGTGTTCAAAGAGGAAAACTTTATGGTACATGAAAATTGAACAATAAAAACCCTTGAAGTCAAGAAATTAAATTTTTAGATTTGAATCTAAGTCATTATCCATCTTCTTTATGCATACGACTACTGGTAATGCAGAGTTTTTTTTAAGATTGGAGAACAACAGACAGGAAAATCCTGTTTCAGCTGACCTAGTGGCCAGACGGCTTTGCATTCATTCAGATAATTCTGAAATTCAGTTCTTTGGATACATATGTAGGATCTTGGCTATTGCAGTGCTCACATGAGCTGCATTGTCAGTTTTCCTTTACTGACACCATTATTTGGTGACAGTGTTCTTGTGCCTAATGTAAATATACTTGGGAAGCTGTTTCGTAGCACACAAACACCACTTCCAAAGGAGCTGAGCTTCAGTTCCAACCCAGGAAGTTCCTTTGGGTGCAGACAATGCACCCTGAGAAACTGTACAGGGATGTTTTAGTGTGGGGTTTTCAGGGGGCAGGAGGATGGTGCTGTAACACTTCACCTGCAACATGCAGTGGGAATGCCACGGACTGCATTTTATTAGCTAAACCTTTCCATTGTACAGACTGACCTGAAATGTGCCCGAATGTCTGCCCAGGTGATGATAGGTTGCAGTGGTGTAGTATAACTGACACATTTTCTGAAAACAAGGGTAGAAATGAAAATCAGAACTGCAAAGGTAAGGAGGAATTTTGCTAGCTCTAACTTTTACATATGAGGAAAGGCCCTAAAGAATTCTTTTATCATTGTACCAATGGCATCATTTAGAATCTCACATTGCTGCTTCTCACAGCAACGTGACACAGGGGTAGGTAAAAGCTGTTTTTAAAAGGCAGTGCCAAAAGGAGCAGGTAGGGATTTCAGGAAACCACATGCGTATGCCTAATAGCAAATTCTTTGCTGGGACTTTCCATGAATTAAAGCACTGTACACTTGGTCCGTGGTGCTTAGAAGAATAGTAATTCCTCCCCTATTGTTGCCCTCTGAAACCTGACAATGTTTGAGTCACCCCAGTTTCATGGGCTTGGGAAAATCCCTGTTCTACCACCCACTGCTGCTCCAGCGTGTGTGACTGGCTTTCTTACTGTACTGGCAGTGCAGAGGGAAAATGGAAGACAAGGAATTGTTTTCTGCTTTTTCATGCTTTTGTAAACCTTCAAAACATCTTCATTTTCTGAAATACAAATGAGACATAGTGGGTTTTTTTAAATTACTGATGTTGCTTTTACTGCCTCAGCAAGCCAACAGTGAGTGCAACAGCAGGAGGCAAAAATGAAAGGAGCAGCCAGAGAGAAATTGTGGAAGGGTTTCTTTGAGGGGCTGACAGAAGGAAGCTCAGCTGAAAGCAGAACAGCTGCCTGACCTTGAACAGAAAATGAGAGAGAAAGGTGTTGTCATGTCGGAAGCAAACACACCTGATCCCAGACAGGCACGTGTGACAGCTGCATAGGAGATGGGTTCTATGGGGCTGTTTATGTGGGGCTTTGCAGCTTCAGTGTTGGCAAACTGATGCTGGAAGGTGTTTCTGGGCACTTTGGACCAAGGAGATTCACCCTTTAACCACCTAAGAAAGAGCAGTGCAGCAGCAGTTTCTGACACAATAGTGTTGGACGTTTTTGGGCTGCAGCCTAATTTTCAGATATCTGTAACAGCTCTCTGAGACACTGTCTAAACTGTTGCTATTTTTAGCTTTTTTTAATGAGAAAGACAAAAATGGCTCAGTCTGGGGCTTTCTCCAGTCCCTTTGGCAGCATTCCAGCTGTTTTGGCAGCTGAGCTATTAACTGGCTAGCTAGAGTCTCCTTTTGCTAATTTTATTCTCTACTGCTGCTAGCTTAAAGACAGGAAAAAAGAAAGCGTATGCAGGTTGTGACTCATGTTAGTCCTCCTCTTTGTTAAAAAACACCCTTCAGTGTGTTATGACCTTCCTGCACAAGCTTTAAACCCAGTCCTCCATGTTGTGTTTGACAGAGAACACTGTGCTTCCTCCTGTTCTTCACAGTCTGTTTGGTGTACTTTGCTTTTTCACCTTTCTGGCTGTAAGGAAGTGTAGACAGCCATTGTCTGTATTTGACAGAACATCACATAATCAGTGCCCAGCTTTGGGTTGGCACCACATGGGGAGAGAGGTGCATTTGTGTTCTGTGCTGACAACAGTAGGGTACAACATCAAGGGGATTATGCTGGTTTCCTCTGCAATGCAGATGGTTTACTGAACCAATTAACAGACAAAACATGGAATTAGGATTAATTACGGTGAAGGTAAAAATCAGTCATTGGTTATGTCACAGCAGTGACAAAGTTTCTTGGTCAGCAAGACTGATTTGTGTTCAGTGCAGTGGAGTAGAGAAGGCTCGGGGCTACAAGAGCAGGCACTGACTTTGCAGCGTTTCTGGCCCAAGTGAGCAGCTTTGTGCAGGGAGCAGCTCCATCTTAAAGCATGACACCCTTATTGATCATGAGACAGGATGGAGAGCCCCCTTTAGCGTGTCTGATGTTAATGAAGATGTAGGAGGCAAATGTTGTAATTGTTTTGTTCGTTCTTGTTGAAATATACCTCAGAAAGGTAGCCCAGGATAAAACCACACAGAAAGCAGGCAAAATACGTTCTGCATTCTAGGTTGGCTCAAGGCAATGCTTTTATATGAGGAATGTGTTTAACCAAAAAAGACTACATAGCAATGATAATCATGGTGGTAAGTTAAGGTTTTGAACTCTACAGAGTTCAAAAATAAATAGCATTGGAAATTGCTGCAGAAATAGTATCAGCAAGGTTGATAAGCCTGGGCAAAGAACAGCAAATTGGGATTAATTTACTACAAAATTAATTATAACATAACTATAAGTAGTTATTGAGGTGACTGATATAAGTACATGTGTTAGAGAGCAACATGTGGATTCAGCCAATGATAGCTACTAAGATTTTTTTTCTTAAATCCTTAAATTTTTAACTTATGTCTGTGCAACATTCCTTAAAGAATATATTATTTTGTACTCTGTACCTGCTCCCTTAAATACTAATTATTTGCATTTCTCCTAGTATCACTTCAACCCTTCCCAGTCAGTCCTTGTCATGGAAGGAGATGACATTGAGAATATAAATCAAGCGCTCCGAAAGGTCTCATACATCAATTCCAGACAGTTTCCTACTGCAGGCGTACGACGTCTCAAAGTCTCATCTAAAGTCCAGTAAGTTATACTTCAGCTGAACAGATTAGGAACATTTTTAATGAATTACTTTTTTGTTTGGCCATGTAAAAAGAATAATTTTGGCTAAATTAAATTGATAAATTGTACTGCTTTGTTATTGAACCTAAAGGATTAATTTAATTTACTTTTATGCCAAGCTACATGGTGGTTTTCTTTTGACATTATCTTCTTAAGAAACCTTTCATGTTAATGTAATGTACTTGTGTTCTCGTTATAGTTTGGGGTAAACAGTCTGGACTGAACAGTACATTTACTGCAATCTTAATTACTTTTAATTTTAAACATTTATAACTCCTTCTGAGGATAGCCAGAGCCGTGACTTTTTAATGCAGGCCTGTTCCATCTAACAGAGGACACATCTGCAAGAACAGTGTTTGTAGGTGTGCTTGAAATAGCCTGTGTGTGTCTGTCCCCTCATGTGTCTGTGCTGTCACTGAAGCACTGGCGGAGGGGGTTAAACAGCAGTCTGTGTCCTTCCCTTTCCGTGAGGCAGCAGTGACAGAAGCTGCACAATGATGTTTACAGCTGGCCACAGCCACAGCCTCTGCAGGGCTCCCGTGGGGCACAGCTCTGTACAGAGCAGGGAAAGCAGGGCTTTAGAGGGAAAAGAAACACCAATTCTGCCGACTCTCACCTGCTGTGGGCACAGTTCTTCTGAAGTGCCAGGGTCAGGGCAGTGCTGTGGGCTGACCTCCCTGCTTGGAGAGCGGCTCCCGATGCAGTCTCACTGGAAGCAGTCCAGTTTGCACACTCCAGGCTGGCCCAGGTCCTGTGCCAGGATGAAATGAGGTAGAGTTTGTCAGGAGATTCACTTCCAAAGCACAGTGCCTATTCAGATGAAAGTGGAAGTGCAGGCACCTTTTGTCCCCTGCAAATACTGGAGGGTGCCAAAAAGAGTTCATGATGGAACCAATTTAAATGGCTAATTAGGCCCTTTTAATCACACATGACAAGGTAACTACGTTGTATTCATTAGCTATCACTTCCTGAATTTAATATTAGGTTTACTAAAGTTAGTTGTTCTCTAGTTAACTTTTTTAACCATTTACTGCTCTGTTAAATGTCAGTTAAACATTAAAATATTATTCTGATAGTGACCTTAGGAAAGACTGAGCTTGTCCCTCAGTGTGAGTAGCTGTGAAGGTGGGAAGGGATGAGAGGGACAGAGCTGGCCTTGTACACAGTGGTACAGGAATATGTCCCTGTGTGTGGCAGTGTCCAAGCATGAACTAGACTGCTCTGAGAGCCGTGAGCTGGGTTTGGGGCAGTGCCAGTGCCACACACTGCTGATGTGCAATGTTTTACATGCAGTTAATGACTAATATATTTTTTCAGATGTTTTGGTGAAGATGTCTGCATTAGTATCCCAGATATAGATGCCTATGTAATGGTGTTTCAGGCCAATGAGCCCAAGATTACAATAACTGGGATGGACCACTTTGCTAGACCAGCTGCACAGTTTGAAAGTGAAAGAGGTGTTATTTTGTTACCTGACATCAGGATTGTGAGCACGGTCACTAAAATGGAGCATCCAGTGGACTTAAGAGAACATGACAGAGGTTTGTGTCTGTCTTTTAAATATTATTACTCATTTTTAATGTCTCCTCTTTATCTCCTCATGTTTTTTAAAGGATGGTACAAACAAGTAACACAGAGGAAGTCACTTCACCCAGATTAATTAGGCCACAGTAATGCTGTACTGAAGAAATTCAATTCAACACATTTAAAAATGTGTTAAATGGTGGCAAGTCAGAATGTGCTTCAAAAAACCAGATTTTCCATGTAGTGCCCATTCAGTGTACTTCAGAATAATTCCTTCCTACTCTTCCTTTCATATTCTGTTACGTAGGATATTTTCATTAGAATGTCTCTACTTGTAACAGAATTTTATTAATTGTGCTGATAAAGTGAAAAGCAGTAATTGAACAAAAGTTGAAGTTTTAGTCTGCTCTGTTTCCAGCTGATACTAGCTTGTGAGTGATACTTGAGAAAGCAATCTCGTGCTTCAGTTTTCCACCTATAAAATGTATATATAACCCTTTTAAAATATTTCTTTTCAAAGATGACAGTTTATTCTAATGCTGAGCAATGTGTGTTTTATTATTCAACACCGGATGAATGTTCAAAAGTATAAATCAAGTTTAAAATAATTTTCTCTAAAGGAATATTCCTTTTAGATGTTTGTGTGCAAGGCAGATGAAATGTCTAGTAACTTGAGGAATCATTCTAAACACTGTTTGTTGGGCTAGAATAAGCTGCAACTAGATGCAGAGAACAGAAAATGGGTAGTGATATGCAAGTTTAGGGGCGTGGATTCCCTGAAGCCTACAAATTTGACTTGGTCTGCATTTTTGGATAGGTTACAGCTGTACCTAGAGTTTAGGTACCCAAATCCACTGCACTAGGAGCTGGGAATCCTGTCTATGCCCTCCTTCCCAATACACCCTCCAATATCAAATTCGCAAAATGGGCAGGAAGTTCCAGGCTTGCAGTGTCTTTGCCCTCAGAGAGCTGCTAAGAAGTTTTGCCACTCACTCTGTGCTAAGTTGATTGGCGAGTTTAAATATTACTTTGATATGCTACTGTTTTTCCAGTGACAGAGTTATTTTTTTACTTGTACATTTTGAAGTTCAGTCAGTTTATAACTTAATTTCTTTAAGTCATACAGCAAAGGATCTTGCTATTTATGGTAATGCCCTGCTCTTGGATAGATGGCCATTCCAGTGTAATGCAAATTGTTTATGGAGCATAGAGTAACTGAGAGAATCATCTGAGCATAGATAAATTGCATGTGTATTTTTCCAGTTTGGTTTTCCTTGAGAAACCTGGTATCAATACAGCATTGAAACCTGGAATTTTTTACATGAATTTATTTCCAAGATCAAATTTCAGTTTTCTACTTCCAGTAATGTTCTTGGATGCCTTTTATTACAGAGCAATATATTTTCTATCTATTTCACTGGGTGTTTGTAGGCCTTCATGATCACGGCACCTGAACAGACAGGACACTTCCCTTGATTTGCTTCAAGTGTGCTGGATTTAATATCAGCAAAAACACTTCAGCCATCTTGGCAAAAATTGAAAGCCCTGATGCAAAGCACATAAAATGACTGAGCTGTTCTCTGATCATTTATCTTCATTTCCTTCTTTTTTCATGGTCGGTGCCATGGGTTCACAGCCAATAAGCAAGTGGTAGTAGAGGAAATGCTCCACAACTTGGATTTCTGTGATGTTTTGGTCATTGGTGCAGAACTAGACCCTGAGCAAGAGTGTTTAGAACTAGATCGTGGGGAGCTTCAAGGAAAACATCTAGATGCCACAAATTCCACTGCAGGATATTCAATCTATGGTAAGTTCATGAAATTTGTTTTCCCTTATTTTGTCACACTAATTATATATTGGAATGAAAACTCTAATATGTAAGAAATTAGACAGAAATCTGTGATTTACTAGCCATAAAAATATCCCAAGAGTGATTGTATCTTAAAAAACACAGTTGCTTCTTGGTCTCTGGATGTGGTGTTTGCCCTTTGGATTCTCAGCATCCCTCCTGCTACTCCCCAAGTAAGGAAAATGGCATCCCTGCTTTCTTTAAATGTGGGGTTCTTGTGCACCATCACAGTGGAACGTGGGAGTGAGGGGATTCCTCACTGTTCCTGTACAATGCTGGTACATTGGCCATCTCTTTGTGACCACTAAGGAATTTATTCTGTACCTTTGTCGTTGTAATTATGCCTCTCCATTAGGGACCTACATTCAATTCTGAAAGCTGTTCTCACACAATCGAGTATCAGGGAATATTTGATGCCCTGTCATTTGCCAACCATTCTGCCAAGTTCCATGTTTTCTGTGAGCACTTGCTTTGTTCTGTATTGCTCAGAGCAGTGTTCCCTTGCCTGTCCCTGAGCTGCCCCTGCCCTCCCACTCTGCAGGTGTGGACAGCATGTTCAGCTACGAGCAGGTGCTGCGGCAGCTCCGCTACCGCAACTGGGGCACCTCGGCCACCTCCGACAGGAAGTTCAGGGTCAAGTGCTCGGAGCTCAATGGGCGTTACACCAGCAATGAATTCAACCTGGAGGTGAGCAATGAATTCAGCTTGGAGGTGAGCAATGACTGAGTCGTGTTTTCTGACCTAGCACCGAGGCCTAGAGCCCAGGTGCCAGCTACAGGAAATTGCAGGACCTACTTAGCAATATGGTCAAAATTAATAGTTGTTTATAAAAACTATGAACAGCTTAATAATTGTTAATAAAATTGTTATTTCATAATGTTTAGACAACACCTAAAAGCTGATTAATATAGAGAGAAGAAAAAGTCACTACTTATCCAGACAGGTAAATCAAAAGAGTCCTGTTCTGTGCCACTTCAGAGTCAACAGCCAGAAAGGTTAGAATGCATTTTTCATGCTAGAAGTTAGAAATATATTAAGCAGTGTATTTTCCACTGGCATAAAAAAAGGAGTTAATTTGGCCTTTAGGATCTATGTAATAGTGTTCCTATCTGCTGATGAACTTCATAGTCCAATGTAATATAGGCAGTCAGCAGGCCTGGAGTATAAAACACTTTTAGTATCTGGTCTCTTATTTTTCCCTTGTTCCAGATTAATATTTTACACAGTTCCAACTCCAACTTCATGGACCATGTAAATCACATGATAGTCCAACCCCAATTTCTCCAATCTGTTCAGCACCCTGAGGGGAGTGTAAGTGCAGTTCACAACTCAGGTATGTGACACCTTCACAGAGACTGCTCACAATGATGCCGGTGTGTCAGTGTTTCCCTTGGGGTCAGCCTGCTCAACAGACTAAAGCCCTGAGGTCCATTGTTTCAGCTTCTAAAACCTCTCAGAGATCATTGCACAGATGTGAAAGAAGGTAACATTGAATTCTATTCTGTCCAAGAACGTACTTTGCAATTAAAACCTGGTATCCTTTTTTAAAGTCTTCATTAAAGGTTTTGTACTCAGGATAAGAACACTGTGAACACTATTTGTGTTTGCTCCACTTTAGTGGGTAGGCACTGGTCAATGACTTTCTAAAGTCCTGATGTGTGTCCTGATTCTCAGTCCCAAGGAGGGGGTGCTGTGGGTTAAAAACTAACAAGGTATTTGGTGGGGTTTAGGCGACTTGTTCCACCAGTGTAACTCCATTCCCTTTCCTGCTCTTTGTCCCAGTTGTTCCCAGTGTGGCCACGATCGTTATCATCATCTGTGTGAGCATCCTCGTGTTCGTCATAACGCTGGGCGTGTACCGCATCCGCACGGCCCATCAGCACGGCTCCGCGGAGCACGAGGGAGCCAAGGAAAACGAGATGGACTGGGATGACTCTGCTCTCACCATCACTGTCAACCCCATGGAGGTACCTAACTGAGGCACAGCACTGTACCCTGGCACTGCCAGGAGTCACTGGCTGGGCTGGCAGCGGGGTTTGAGCCTCTTTCAGGGTGCAGTTGTTCAGTTGTACGTGTGTACACTCAGGACCCCATCCCAGTTCTCAGCTCTGCACACCTTGGTAAGGTATAATTGAGAACTTCAGATTTGTTGTCATATGTAATTACTAAAGAAGATGGTGAAGAATTCTCAGGTACAGCATCACTTCCACTCCATCCATGTCTTGTTTGTAGGTACCCAAGATGATACAGCTGCTTTGGTTTTAACCTTTTAATGTAAGCACTTATGTACTAAAGGGAGGGGAAGTCAGGACTTAAAGAAGCTGATGTTGAAGGTTTAAATTTTGGCAGTGTGGCTAACAAAAATATTGCTTAATTGACATTACATTCTTCTTACAGTAGTTTTTGAATGTTTGCTACCAGCTTGTATGAGATTTGATGCCTAATAATCACAGATGCAGATTTCCCCAGCATGTTAGCATTTCTGACTGCTCATTTCGGACAGCCCCTGGCACCTTTCTGCTACTGTCTCTCATTTCTTTACATGTATTGTAGAAATATGAAAAGTCACACCAGGCAGAAGAGGAGAGTGAGGAAGAGGACATAGATGATGAAGAGGAAGACACAACCAGTGCTGAATCAGATGACAGTGAAGAGGAGGAAGAGGAGGAAGAGGAGGAGGAAGTGATTGTCCAAAAGGGAGACAAACAGAATGCCACCAGGCAAGAGCAGTTGGAGTGGGATGATTCAACACTTCCATACTAACAAACAGCCCTCCAGCCACAGCTCTTTTGTAACAACCAATACAATGTTTTTTCAGTCGATGAATTCATTGACAGGATTTGAACTTCTGCTTGCCTATAACTGTTTTGCCTAAAATGATCTTGTTGTAGTAATTGATAATGATAGAACTGACCCTTTTCTTACAGAGCCCAGGGAAAACGTGGTCCAAACCTCCTGGCACATGCAGTAATAAAGTAATCCAGAACTTGATCTGTTAGCAAGCGTAGTTCTCAATTTCCTGTTTCTACCCTGCAGATGTGTGACAAAAGTCCTGTCACTCGATCCATAGAGGTTTTTTGCCTTTGCTACTTTTTTCACATGGGAGAGATTTCAGCTTGTTATGAAGAATTACTTCTGTGGGTCCAAATACCAGTTGCCATCTAACTTCACGTTCTTACAGGTGTAAAAGACATAATCCTCCTTCAAATTGGGGCAGGGCTTTAGTGCTACAGGGGAGAGAGGCTGAATTCCATCTGTCGTCTCATCCTGCCTTTTGGACGTTAACTGTCTTCTACAAGGGAGTATCTAGAACCTGATAGGGGATGCATGTGTGCCTGTGTAGACGTGGACAGTGTATTTTTTCAGGCATGCTGTCAGACCCTCAAGAGAGGGATTTTTATCCAATCTACTGATAGAAATTAAAATGAGTTTAAAAAAAACCACAGAAACAAGAAGGGGCTGCTGAAGGTTACCAAAAAAAAAAAAAACCAACCCAGCTCATTCTGTGTCCACAGATTGAGTAATATGATCTTATGCAAACTGTAAATTCTAATGGGATTGATTCACGGAAAATCTGTAGAGCTGCTCATTAGTTATGGATTGAGCAATTTGCAGCAAATCGATGCTTTAAACCGTCTGTCTCATGGAATCATTAGCTTGCTGCAGCATCTTACTGAACTAGTGGAAAATAAGTGACCCCATTATTCCATAGCTATGTATGGCTGTGATTTAAACAATTATTTTGGATGAGGAAAATGTTCCCTTTTGCTTAGTGAATGCCAGCTGGAATTCCTGTCTGACTGTATCCTATAAAAACATTATGCCCTATTTCTTCTGTGCCCCTGCCTGCCTATAGTGCACAAGAGAAAGGAACAACACTGTGAGCTCTCTTCTGTGCTCATAATTCTCTCCTATTTCTTCTTCCTGAAGCCATTAGTGTTGAAAGAAGGTTTTATAAAGTAGACAAGGAAAAATAAAACCTATGTGGAACCAAAATAGTTGAAAACAAAAACTAAACTCTTAAGAGGTTGAGAGAGTATTTTAGTTTGTTATGGTAACACAGCATATTTTTCTTAAACACTGTTTAAAAAGAAAAAAAAAAAAAAAGGAAAAAGCAGAGCTATGTATACAATGTGTTTGATAAGTCTGTGTGGTGTGATTTTTGTCCCCTTTCCTTAAGTACCTTTGCATCTTCAACTGCTCTGCTTACCAGATGCTGCAGCACTTGCTAGGGTAGCTGCTCTAACGCATAGAAACGAAATGGCATGGAAGTGAATGCTGCTTAGTGGCTTGTCTGGGTTATTTTCCTGAGTACTTCATTTTCTTTGCAATTTCATCTTTGACTTTTGCTTTTGTAATTTGCTGTTCAAAATGAGCTGCTTCCTCTCCTCCACTCTCCCAGTCAGTCTTGCCACAAGAGGACCTTCCTGAGCACCCTGTATGGCGGTTGATGTTGCAAAGGATACTTGGAGCAATCTCGGGGGTCTCCACCTCCCTCATTACTAGCTTATTAACAGCTCCTGAATGTCGTGGGATATAGGGAATACGTAGTGTGTTTGGGGGTTCTTGTAATTCCAGTTTCTGCATTTGATAGCTGAAGGGAAATACTGACAGCAACTAGGCCTTGTAGTTTAATAACTAGAAAGTAAATGAAAGAAAAATCTATATTAATTTTAAAATTAGAGATATTCATGCTTTTATTTGTTGTGCCAGCAATCGTGTTGTCACATGGTTGTTAAGCCTGGCAATACAGCAGTTTTCTTTTGTTATCAATACTGTTTCATTTTATTCTCTCACACATAGTAAACTTAGAAGAATATTTGCAGAATCAAGGCCACATAAGTACATTTTATCTGCAGGAATAACAACTGTAAAAATGTCCACAATTTCTGTTTAAAACAAAATTAATATTAATATTTCTGAATATCTTGAAGAAAAATGTTATGTTAGATCATTTCCTACCATCCTAGTACCCTAGATAATTTCCTAGTTTTAATTTTTTTGGTGACATGAAGCAGGCTCTTCATGATGCTTGTTATCAGCACATATCAACAAATCTTTCTGCTCAGAAAAAAAAGATTTAAAATTAAATGTAGATATTTAAAAGGCAATTTCAGATTTAATACTGGACTTAAATTATTTTTAAGTTTCTGTTATTCCAGATTATTATTATTGTTGTTGTTGTTATCATAGCATTAGGGCAACTTCAAAACAGCAATTTACAACCTTATTGACAGCCTTTAATTTTTTTATATGTTTGTGAATTCATCAGTGTGTTTCTCCATCTAATAGACTTTTATCTTTTTGTTACTGGAAGCAGATCTTTTCAGTTTATACTCGTACATTACACAAGAAGCAAACAAAGTATTTTCTCTACTGTAAATAAACCTACATTTTTAAACCTAAGCAAAGTAATACAGGCATGTGCGTTATCACTAAAACTTGGTTTGCAGTAAGATATTCAGCAAACTAAAATGTATCACTGTACTTATTTTAGATTACTCATTGGAGTGCATTATGCAGCATTTTTCATTCAAATAAATAGAAACATCCTTTTCACAAAATGGCAGTGAGAATGAGATACTTGTTCACAAAATGGGCCCTAGAATACTTGTGTAGCATTGAGAGCAGTGGCTTCCTGAGCAAAACTACTAATAGAAAATCAAAGAAATATCACTTTTTCTAAAACAATTCTAACAATATTTTCTCCCCTTTATTTTTTGATATAACCTACTTGCTTAAAAACCAACCAGAACATATACAAACATACATGCATAAAGACACACATGTGGGGCTCTTTTGCCCCTAATCAAAAGCCAAAATTCTCTCCTTTCCTCCCTGAAAAAAAGTATTTAGAACTGTAAAACCATTCAGGTTGGAAAAGACCTCCTAAGATCATTGAGCACTGCCAAGCCCACTGCTAACATGTCCCCCAGTCCCCCATCCACACATCTTGAAATTGCCCCAGGGATGCTGATTCCACACTGCCCTGGACAGCCTCTTGCAGTGCCTGACCATCCTTTCAATGAGGAAATTTTCCCCAATATTCAATCTAAACCTCCCCAGCACAACTGGAGGCTGTTTCCCCTTGTCCTATCACTTGTCACTTGAGAAGAGAAACCAACCCCCACCTGGCTACAGCCTCCTGTCAGGGAGTTGGAGAGAGTGAAAAGGCCCCTCCTGAGCCTCGTTTTCTCCAGGCTGAGCCCCCCTAGCTCCCTCAGCTGCTCCTCATCAGCCTCGTGCTCCAGCCCCTTCCCCACACTCACTCCAGATGTCTGTCTTGTGGTCAGGTGGCTTTTTTACAGAAGCAATAAACAAGTGGATCCAAAGAAAGCAGTTCTGAAGAGGTAACCACAATCCATGGCATCAGAAATCCAGAGGTGACAATAGACACAATGACAGACACAACAGACACAACAATGACATCACATCCATGATGCCTTTAAATTTTTGAAGTTCTAATCTAAGGCTGGGAAAAGCTGCAAAACCTACAAATGCAAGTTGAAGATGTTATCTGAACTAATGTAACTCCCTAAATGGCTATTTGTGATTACTAGCGCTCATTTCTCTTTCACTTCCACCCCCTCTACAGGTGGTTTTATCTTTGCAAGTAAACCTTAAAATGTACAGTTGAGCTTAATCTCAATATTTACTGCATTGGCTGACACCAGTTCAAATTAGAAATGGACAGGTAGGGTGCATGACATCTTTAATACTAATTAAAAGAAGCTGTTGCTATTTGTTCATTCCAACAGGTAATACCTTGCAGTGGTGGTGGGACTGGTTTTTACCTGGTGATGATCTCCCTCACCAGAGGCTAATGGGAGGGAGCAGTTTTATTTTCCTGAATGGCATGTGGTGTTGCTGAGCTTGCTGAGCACCTGTGCACCATCCTTACTCCACTGGAACAAAATGAGGCTCAGAAGGGATCAGAAGGTTATAAAGTTCCTCCTGTGGGGATGAAATCCACTGTCTCCATTGCAGGAGCTGTCCCTGCCTGACCCTAAACTGAAAATAATGCCATGGGAGATCAGCAGCCGCAGGTGAAGGATGGCCAGAGGCGAATGCAGTAGCAGCCCTTACTTCACTGCGGCAAAGCCTTTTGAGCCCTGCACCTAATTTGTGTCTCAGCTGTCTCTTTCCCCAGCTGTAACCTCAGAGGCAGCTTTAATCTTTTCCCTGCTCGGGGTCCCAGTGCACTGGGACACAACACTGCCTCTTCTCAAAGTTTTGGTGCCAGCACACACAGCACTCCCATCTCCACAGAACAGCACAAGGAAAGACTTTACTGGGGTGACAGCAGGTAAAGGTCTGGTGGGATGGAGCTGCTCCTGGAATATAAATTATAAGATCAAAATTAAGGATGTTTGCAAAAACCTATGGATACTGAGAGAGGGAGAGGAAATAAACTGTGAGGACATTTCCTCTAAGGGGCTTCCTCTTCCCTTAATTCACACATGCTGACCAGAATAAGTATCTCAAAACAAGGATATCCCCAGTCTCAGGGGGAATATCAGATTTTATCAGGTTCTGCCCTGATAAAATTACTGAATAAAAATAGTGGAAATACTGGGAGGAACTTGGATGATACAGTAGCCTCATCTAGGCTTTTGACAACAGGTCTGGGATAATTGCCCCTCAGGGTGATCCCTGCAGCTGCTGACCTTTATGGAGCAACTGCTTGAAGTACTTCTACACCAAGTGAGCAAATCTAAGGAGATAGGAGAAAAAAACCCCAAATGACAAATATCAAAAAGATTGGCAAAGAAATCAAACCACCTTCTAAGTTGCTAAATTTAGTCCTGTTGATCGTACATAATTCTGTGCTGTATAAATACAATCTCCCTCATGCTCCAACCAGTATTGCCAACCATAGAATGGCATTAGGTTTCTCCCTCTCAGGCACGGGTGAGGAAGCTGCCAGGCCTTGTTCCTTCCCAGCCTCACTGCCCTCAGAGCCTGCAAAGCTCACAGCATTCCACTGCAAACGGCCACAGGAACAGCAGCCATCCCATCCCTCAAAGATCTTGGTGTTCCCAAAGAAACCAACACTCCCATGCACCAAACCATGCAACACTTTGTAACATAAAATAAATACTTTTTACAGGAGCCAGAAGCTTTGATCCTGTACAATTGGGTCAAATTTTTTTTTAAGAATAAAGAAAGGCATAACAAGCAATGTGGGGAGCAATATAAACTGAAATGGATCAGGTTCTCTAAAGCTGCATGTCTCAGATTGTGCATCGAACGATGCAAAGACTTCTGGTTGCTGCACTCTCCTGGAATCCAGCTTCATTTTTGTTAGCATGGAGAATGAAGACAAAAAGAATAGAGATAACCACTAAAGCTACAGCAGAGCACAATTCATACTCCCTTAACACACCCAGTCTCAAGAAATATTTCTGCTAAATATATTGGGAAAATTGCTCCAGTGATATCTCAGAAAGTAATTATAATTCATCACCTTTGCAGGATTAGCAAGGTTCAAGCCTCATATGTTCTTTTTGGTTTTTTTTTTCTCTAAAGAAGACATGACCATAAATTAAAAATACACAACACTTGAACAGTGCAAAAATGAAAGGGGAGCAAGGGCTTTAATTTCATAAGCCTTTGTCTAACTTAGGGGTTTAAAGTAGTAAACAATTTTAGCCCTCATTACTGAAACTTAGCAAAATAAAATGAATCCAGGAGGTTTTGTATGTTCATAACTTCTTTCCTGGTGATGAAAAAGTAAGCACCAGAGCAGGTAACCTTTTTCCCTAGAGGCATTTTGCTACCTTTGGAGTAGGTATTGCCAGTGGTTTGCTCATTATGGTTTCCATGTCTCTGCTGGCAGTAGGAACAGTGCTGCTGGCATCCTTGGGAAAGCGCTGTGCATGCTGCTGATGAACAGCCCTGTGAAAGAGCTTGGTGGTTCAATAATTCTCCTGCAGCTCTGCTCACAGCCCTCCGTTGTGGAGCACTCCAAACACGTGGCGAGGGAATGACACAATGGTTACAGTGGAGAGCTTTGGGCTGGTGCTTCATTAGTTATTGTCTATAAAGAAACACTCTCAGCAGTGTGAAGCACTGCAAACATGTGAAACAGAGTTCAGGAAAAGCCCTCATTCTTATTTTCAGTACTAAATCATGGGGAAATTTTGCATTCATCAGCTGTTGAAGCTGCATGGCCATGTATTGTCACTATATCTGTGCTGACAACAAAGAAGCAGCAGAATTTTTTTCCCAGTTAAGTACATTGTACAATAACAGAGTTCAGCTTTCCCTGGGCGAGGTGCACAAAGCTTGCCAAATGCAAAGAGAAGCTGTCTCCAAATAGGGAACAAAGATTTTACAATGGTGTTCCATCCTTGTGCTTTAGAAACCCAGAAAATTTAATGGGAGTAAAATGATTTTCTGCAGCCCTACCTATTCCTTTTGTATAAATCTGGATACAGTCTTGGGTTTTCAGAGGCATTTAACTTCCCAACTAGGTATAAAGTTCTTTCAGGTGTCTTTTTGTGTAATAACCCATAAAATTATTTTTGGCTGAAGGTTTCAGGATATACTAAGGGGAAAAAAAAGAAAAAAATATTAAAATTACAATGTCTTTTTTTTTCTACTCCTGCCTCCCCTAAATATATCAACAGACACAAAAGACTTGATCAGACAACCCTGACCAAGTCTGTGACTACAATGACATTTCAAACCAGTACTGAAATTGGCAGTAAATCCTTGTCTACAAACTGCTTAATATGCAGTAGATGAGAAGGTGGATGGTTGTTTTAACTGGGCATGCTCTTTGGAATGTGGAATGGATCAAGTACAGTCAGTTCCTTTAGAAAACCAAATTATTATTTAAGGAAGAGCGAACAGGAAGGTAGAAGAGAATACTGCTTGAATAACAGAAAGAGTTAAGGTTTACAGTGATGTGAAAAAAGTTGAAATTTATACTTGTAGAAAAGAAAGAGGCATAAAAGCTTGAGTGTCAAATAGTAAGGAAATGGAAACATTTTCCGTTCTTGTGCCAGAACTGACACTGTCATGATGAACAAGAAAGAGAATGAATATAGGATGTTGAAGGCTTCCGAGATGACCAGACACACATGCATACACATGTATGTGTGTACAGAAAATCACATAATGGTTCCCATGGGGATGTGGTGGCTCTGGTGATGAAGAAAACCCTGCAGTTTTTCAGCCCTGTTGATGCTGAAGTTGCCTCCTTTAGTTCCAGTCACAGCACCTCCAGCAGAGCTGGGAAAGGAGCAGGGCCATGAGAGGTGTTGCTACACTGCATGCATTAAGTAGAAAAATTTAGAGCATGGCCAGCCCACAGGGACTTGGGACAAACATTCTGTCTTCTGTGACTGGAGTTTGAGGGTATAGTTACCACACAGTTTAATCTGAGGTAAGAACTGGAACTTTTGCCCACAGACAGCTGTGTTGATTAGTTTTAGAGCTCCATAGGTTGATGAGGGGCTGGAGACATCCAAGGCAGACTATACTCCATATTGAAAAGGCCCTCAAGTAAACTTTTTGTAGTGATACAATCTCCTAAGTGGCCCCATAGTTAGGACCCCTGATTTTTGAAAATATACATTCTAGGAAACCTTTCTAGGATAATGGCCATCCCTGAACCAATCTGAGAGCTGAAGTTAATGCCTCCATTCTCAGAATCAACTATTGGCACGTTTATTGTTGGCCTCTCCACAAACTGATGTAAAAGTGTGAGGTACATCTGAAAAGAGATGGAGTTTTTATATATATTCTGTTACAAATATTACACCACCAGTGGAGTAAATTTTTGATTGTGCTTAACAGGCAGTCCTGTTCAAGAGGTCATCACGACAAGGATGGGAAGATACACCAGAGTGGATTATTGCTTTGCAGGGTAATACACACTACGGGTAGGCTTCCTAAGAACTGTTTCATCTCAATTTCAATGTGTTTAGAAGTTCATATTAGACCTATCAAATCCTAGAAATAAATATTTGTAGACAAAAGGAAAAAGTAGTGCAAGTAGGGGGTTATGCTAACAGTGCAGAATTCTTTACTAGAATATATTTTTTAGTGTTAGGGGTGGGGGTGCTTCAACCTACTTAAATGTTTCTAAGCCTGGGGCTTCTACTGCTTCCCCTGGGAGATTGTTCTAGAGTCTATTAGAATTCACCATTAGAAAGCTTTTCCTGAAAATGAATTTAAATAACCCTTTTTGTAATTTTTATCTCATTAGTCCCAGTTATACCCTTTTGCACCACTCTAAATAGTTCCTCTAACCATGATTTATATCCTTTGAATATTTTTAGATAGTTATCAAGTTCATTGCTTTTGGTCATTTACTAGAGAAGCTGTGAATCCCTCCTCATTGCAATTAATTCCTTCAGTCTTGTATTTCTTACCTTTTCATGAAATGTCTTTAATACACAAACTAAATCCCCTGGTATTTCCTTAAATGAGTCACGGTCAGTTCACTCTGTTAAGGTGCTCTGTGTTGGTGTGTGTCACTGCATAAGTTGTCAAAGGTTAAACAATAAATTTAAATTGAAACCTGATTTTTAAGAATTTTTTTCTGTAATCAATGGATAAGTTTTCATATGATATGAATTTGGCAGTGTCTTTTAGGTGGGTATGATTTAACAAAGCCAACCAATAAATGCTGGAGCCAGCCAAACAATAATACAAAGTATAATTTGTTAAAAATTAGATTGTTGTCATTAATGTGAAAACAGACACTGTCATTCATGTGCCCATGTTTTTAAGTGTCCCTACACTAAACAGCAACTATTAACCAGTACTTTCATTTAAGACAGACAATGTTGCTTCTCCTCAAATGTCAGTAGAATGCACCTACTTTCTAAAACAAATGCTCAAATTTCCAGCCAGGCACTAACTGCTGCAAAGAAATAGAATTGTGCCAGCTCTTCTGATTACTGCCATGCCTACCTTTATATTGCAAATTCGTGATACATTTCTGGTCTCTGGCTGGCATGATGACTCTGGTTTTTTTTCAAGATTGCCCCAAGCAAACTTGTGTTCTCTGGCTCAGAAGCCACAGAGGCAATCGGAGAATGTGCAAAGTCAGCTTAGGTCTTTTCACTGATACGTTTCCTTCATCTGCTCCCGCCTCCTGTACCTGAACACCAAACTAGAACTGAAATCCTTGTGCTCAAAGAGCCCCTGCATCACTAAGACCCAAGGGAAATAGAATTTCATTTCTTCCTCATTTGCACTGTCTGCAAGGATTGGTGTAAAGGGGCGAGCAGGAACACTGAGGATTCCAGTGGTGACTTTAGGAACTCTCCACTTCCCTCAGCACATCTCTGTCCCTAGTGGGTGTAAATTGTGCAAACCATATTGTAGGAGATGGTGAATCGCCAGGAGTGGGTTTAGGTCACATGAGCAAACAATGACTTGGCGTTGGCTGTTTCCTGTCACTTCCCTGCCCACCTTCCCAAAACGAGCCATTGCCTGAGGAGTACCCGAGGTCTGACAGACGGGGGAGATGAATGAGCCTTCCAAGCTGAGGTTGCAATAACAAAGGAGAAGAAAAAGAAGAGGAACTCCTGAGCAAGGAGCTAGCTATAAAACATGACTTGTGACGAGCAGCAGAGCAGGAATCAGACATGCACCCTGAATGTTGTTGCAGTTTGGTGAAAGGGGTTGTTCTAGTTAGAATTAGCTATATAGTTATTAAATATTTTGTATGTTACCGAGAGTGTAGGATTTTGAAGAGCTGAGACATAATCTCATCATGTTGAATGTAACAGCTGTGCTCTAATTGGCTGGGACAATTCTATTTCATATTTCATCATCTCTTGACAGTAAAAATGATATTTCATCTGCCTGCAAAAATGTAGAATTTTTCACACACAGTTCATCATTTCCCAGATTGCTTCCACCTTAGTGCATTGGTTCTTGTTGAGGAGCAGTAACTGCCGTTGGTACTACAAGTCTTTTGTAGCTTGGGATTGCTTCCTAGCTGTCCAAATTCTCTGTAGTTGTGGCCACTTCTATGGATAATAAAACATCTACCAGAGAAGGGATTAAATAAACATATGCTGTATGGTTGTACATACAATGGTTGTACTCCGTAAATGTGTCTCAAACCAACAGACTGTTCAGCCCAGGAAAGATGCTCTTACATTAAATATCTTATTGTTGATGTGAAACAACCATAAACCATGTCTTGAAATGTCTTGTTGCAGATGCTAAATGCATTTCTGAAAGCATGAATCTATAAAATTTATGCAGTACGATGAATTAAATGACTATATGCAATTAAAAAGATGAATATGAAATGATTTTTGAATAGATATGAATCAGCTGTTTAAAAAAAAAAAGCCCAACCCTTTCTTTATGAAAATGTACAGTAAATTTTGACAGACAGTACAGTACACAAACCCTAACTTTACATGGAATAAGAAGTAGTTGTACAAAACCCCCTCCATGGCATAGTGGTGTATTTCATAAAAGCCATGTCAGTTTGCACAGTTATTTATGAATTTGACATTGTTAGTATCCATATGTTTTCCACAGGACTGATTAAATGCATATTTGAAATAGATCTGTTATTTTAAAATTTGTTCTGTACATCTGTACATGTATAAAGCCAGAGTCATTTTTGTGGTCACTACGGCACTTTCTGTGAATTGGCCAATAAATATAATTTTAGAATTTCACATAAAAGGTAATGTTCTGTAATCTTTATTTCACTGATTATTGGGATGGTCTCATTTCCTGGTGGCAAAGGTTAAATATCTGGCCCATGCCTGTCATTTCTTTTGCTAATTCCTAGGGAGGAATATGCCACATGTCAAAAGACTCAGTCCAGTTTTAGAGCATCTACACAACTTTTCATCCTGCTGCTGAGAAAGGGAAGCAAGGGAAAGGGAGCTTTTTGAAGAGCTTGTTGGTATTTGCACTTAATAGCCCTCTATTTTCCCCTTTCATTTTGGTGTGATAAAAGATGATAAAATATTAAAGAGAAAGATGAATACACCGCATATTACACACATAAAATGTGAAATAGTACAAGGGGAAAAACCTAATTCTGAGTCACCAGCTTATGAATTGCATTAGCACATGTAAGTGATGTACGTGATCTCATCACACACAGGAATGTACCTGACTTCCTTTTGCCTTCTGCTCTTTCTGGAGGTCCTCTCCTTGTCAGCTCCTCAGGCTCAATCTCATTCTTTTACAAGATGTCCCACTGATTACCTCAGGTCTGATCTGCACGCGACAAACTCGCCATGCACACTTCTTTAGCCACACGCAGTTGAGTACTCAACATCAGCTGTCTAAGATGCAATTCAGTCCCTTCCAGTTTTCAGAAGGGCTCATCTCCCACTTCACAAGTCTCAGTGACAAGCAAAAGCCAAACCTGAACATCCAAATCTCTGCCTCCAGCCCTTGCTGTGCCAGGCGGAATAAAGCAAGTGCTGAAGGCAACATCAGACTTCACAGCCCTATTTCACTGGCACAGCATCCCATGGCTGGCTGGAGTCTGGGAGAATCAGGGAAAATGCATATCCTACACAGGGACAGTGAGCCCAGTCCTGTGTCGTCATGGGCACAGACTGGTGTTAAGTGTTCACAGATTCCAAACAGAAGTCCCTGTTTCCTGCATCTCACATCCAGAGTGTGGGACAGCCTTAGCAATTCCCTTTGGTATAACAGGATTAAATATGGCCGCTTCCACTTTTTAATAATAAAACTTCCTGAGGATCTGAAATATTAAGAGTAGCTGGGCTGAGTGTGCCTCCAGCAAGGCTGGGCCCATCATCAGTCTGCATGGCTGCAAGACCTGTTTTCTTAATAGAAAAAAGTTTCTAAATCTAATTATCCTTCCCTCCTTAGAGAGCAATTCCTGACTGCCTTTCCTCTCCTCTCATCCCTCAATGCAATCTAGGTTTTTTTACTTTTTGTGTGTCATTAGTTAAGAAAATAAAAGAGGAAGGAAAGAAAATTTTATCCCACATTAGTCCCAACCACAGTAACCATGGCACCCTCTCCTAACAGAAAATATACATCTCCTATGCGATGACCTGAGAAGACACACAAGTCACTGCAGGCTTGGACTGTGCATTTTCTTTCTAGCAATTTAAATAGCCTTTAGAACCTATTCAGAATTTAGAATGGGCTTTTCACAAGTCCTGAGTCTAAACCTAATGACTTAGAATGAGATTGCAGTGATTCAATGAAACAAAACAAATTATAGGTTCTCCAGAAAAAGAGTCTAAAGTTTTCCACCCTGTAATTTTCCTCCTTTTGTGACAATTCATAAATATATAGAAGAAAACAATTTCGGCTAATAACTAAGTATAATGTGATCCTATATTTAATTTAGAGATTTCTTGAGGAGCTCCTGAAAAATCAGAAATATAAGCTAGGGCATCTTTAAGATTTCCACAACCCTTTGCAAAGAATTATTTCTTGTTACAGAAGAGACAACCATTTTTAATTATTATTTTACAAATAAAAATAATTTATATTTATCATTTCATTCTATTCATAATCCCAAACCTTTGTTACCTTTGCAGGTTTTCTAATAATCTCCATGATCTTTGTTCCTGAATTTAGAAAACCTACAACCAATCATGGTGGCTTAGTCTACTTAAAAATATGTCTCTAGTAGTCAAACACTCTGCTACACGTTCCCTGATTTAGGACACTGAAAGCCCCCTAACACAGATGCACAAAACTTAAGGGTTTTTTTCTTAGTTACACACAAGATACACTAGGAATAAAAAACTGAAAAGTAAACCTAAACTGATACAAATGTCTTTTTCACGTATTTGCAAGTTACTGCTTGTACTATGACAGCCTTTAAACATCAGTCCTCTACCACACTGAAAAAAGAAAACGAGCAGCTGGTGCTAGTCCCAAAATCAAGTGCAAGGAAAGATACTACAGCCAGGAAGAGAAAGTAGGATTCAATTCTTACCTGCCATATGGCTTCAAACTGAAAGAGAGTAGGTTTAGATTAGATATTGGGAAAAAAATCTTTACTGGGAGGGTGGTGCGGCCCTGGCACAGGCTGCCCAGAGAAACTGTGGATGGCCCATCCCTGGAAGTGTTCAAGGCCAGGCTGGACGGGGCTTGGAGCAACCTGGGCTAGTGGAAGGTTGATGCCATGATGATTTTTTGCCTTTTTTATATACCCCTTTTATATACTCTTTCATATAGCTTTTAAGTATCCTTAGTGCTTTTAGCGCACATCCCTGTAATTCCCCAAGTCTGATAACTGGCTTAGACTCAAAGTTCCCTTAACACAAGAGACTAAACAGCTTGAAGGCCTCACAGTTGTGGGTGAGAAAGCCTCAGACACCAAGGTCCTCTCCAGAGCACATTCTGTAAACCAAGATAGGCCCATCCAGGGGGAACATTCCTCAGGATGGGGGCTTCACTTGAGCTTCTCACTAGGGAATCTGTGATAGATACGCTCATGTGCAAGGTCTATAACTGTATAGGCTAATCACTGTGTGCATTTTCGGTGTGCATTCTGGGGGGCATTTTGGTGCATTCTAGCTGGATATGGTGCACCTAAGGATCCTTAAATAAATATCGAGGTAAAACCCTTTTTTCCCCTCTAATCGTGTTTGGCTTTTAATTTTAAGACCAGGACAAGGCAACAAAGGTGTCCCTGCCCATGGCAGGGGGCTGGAACAAGGTGGTCTTTAAGGTCCCTTCCGACCCAAACTATTCCATGATTCTGTGATATAATGATGGATCATATATAGACAAATGCTTATAGATATCAATGTTTTAAAAAGTTGTATTTGATCTAATGATTACAAATATGAGATGCAAAGGCACAAGCAGGAACAGATTCAGCAACAACAGATTCGTATCTGCCTTCCTTACGTGATGAAGATTTTTCTGCAGAATACAGGAGCCAGCACATGGCTTACTGGTCTAGAAATTCAGATTTCCAGTTATTCCAGTTTGACTCCAACAAATTCACTGTAGCCTGGCAGCAGAGATTGGAGCCTGTGAGGGTTGCTGCCTTCACCACACGTACTCAGTGTGGCAGTGACCAAATATTTCCTCCTGGCTTCAGCACTGCACTCTGACCACATCAGCAGCTCTCCCTCACAGCCTCCTGCCTCTTCTCTCACTCTCCCTGAGTTAGAGGTTACAGTCTGATGTTTCTCAACAAAAATGGGACAGACTAGTAAACAAGACCATGGGCAGTTTTTAAATTTCCCCGGCTGCTTCTGCATGAAAAGGCTTAGAGGAAAGCTCACCAAGGGAATCAAAGTGTGCCTTCCAGCAGGGAAGCTCCTGAGACAGCGAATTTTTCAGTGTGACTTTTGCAAATCTCACTAACTACTCAATCAGAAATGTCTGCTCAAATGAAAACACCACTGAAAAAGGATTCACAAACATATATGAATGAGAAAAAATGCTGTGGGGGCTCAGAGAGAAAAATAAATCTGTGTAAAAGATTTTGGTAAAATATTAACACACAACTGTCTCCAAATTTCCCAAGATCTTGTAGGATGCCATGTGCTGTAGAGTCAATGGTGTTACAAAGAGACATTGACAGAGACGTGTATTAGACACAAAAATCATAAGAGACCTTGGCGTGAGGGAAAAGAGGTGTTTTTTTTCCTGTGTTTGAAATTAGAGGGTTTGAAATGTCTTCTAGTCTGACCTTAAAAAAAGAAAAAATTATAACTTCCCTGAATATAATCATAGATAAAGGAAGGAAGAAATTATTTAGGCATATTATTGCAAACATCATCCTTAAAACAGGGTTCACACAGAAATATGGGCAAAACATTTAGAAATTTAGCATTTAGTGAGAGTCCAACTGTGTCTCTGAGATTAGTAAAACCTTGTAAGCAGGGCTTTATTTTTAACCCTTTCTAGCTCTGCCAGCTGCTTTTTCAAAGGAAAAGGAAGGATTCTGTCTGCTCTTGCTGTCTTTCAGTGCAGTGGTCAAGGAAGAGAGCAAAACCGGCGGATTTGTTTGTGAAGTTTATGTCTTCACAGAAGATAGGCAGGAATGACACACTGAGAGTTTCAGGGTGATGACTCAAGCTCAGTTATATCTTTAGAACAAGCAAAGTATTTTTGTGTTGAAGAGATGGTCAACTTAGTTCATGGAGAAGATTGGTTGTGCTTCTTCATTTTACATCCATTTTTGTATCTGAGAGCTTTCTACATGTAACTGCAGTACATTTCTGTCTCATCCCTTCAAGCAGATATTTATGACAGAAGGAATCACCATCTAAATTAGTTATACTATTAGCAACTCCAGCAAGAACGAAATAATTAATCTCTCTTTAGATGAAACACTTGGAAGAGCCCTCAGTAGTGACATCCACAGTCTGCCTTTCTGTTGGTACAAGAACTCCTCCAATTTCTGAATTTTTCTTCTGTGCCACTCATGAGTAAAAATATTATTCAAGATAGAAACAGCCATTCTTTAGGAAATAAGAGTTCCAAAAAGGCATTGATTCTTATCAGGCTGCTCAGCTTTGTCTCATTGCTTTCCACTGTCTGAGATTTAGCTGTTTGTTGTGGCCTGTTAAAACTTACCTTGTAAGGTTTTGTGAGTCTTTTCTGCTGCATGTTTTATAGAGTGCAGCATGGAGGACACTTGGATTTATTCACATGAATGATACCACACAGATTGGGTCGCAGTAATAAAAATATTATTGTTATACCTGGAATGTGAAAGGGCAGAACAGGTAGAGATGGGCCTCAAATATGCCAGCCTAGATTCTATTTCTTGCCCTTTTTGCCTGTCATCTTCATAAAATTCTGCATCCTCCTTTGTATTTCAGTTTTTCCACCTATGAAGTGGATCTCAAGAAACTTTTCTGGTTAACTTTTCTCACATATGGTGTGAACTCTGCCTGTGCCCCATTCAACATAACAATTTATATAGCAAGGTGAATAACCAAATACAATTACTGCAGATCATAAATATTGCCATAATGCTGGCGGGGGATGTCTCCTGATAGGACAAAATCAAGCCTACGGAGAAGAAGTGAGGTGCAGGCAGGACAGCTAGAGGAGTTCTGAAATCAGTTCTCAGGGCTCTCCTTCTAGAACATTATGTTTTAAAAAGTAAAATCTAAATGCTGATGCCTGCTTTGACTCTGACAGGTGATCCTCCTACAAGGACAATCCGACAATGAGACAAGGCCTCATTCCAGGGATTACTGGAATGCAACATTTTTACTTACTTTTTAAAACTTACAATACTTCTGAGGCAGTTAAAAGGTAAGAACTAGAGTTTATATCTAAGGATAAAACTGTCAGTCAGCAGCATTGCATTCCCATAGTACATATGTTTGGCAGACAACAATAACCACAGAGCTGGTGAGAGACTTGAAACTGGGAAGGTAGTGTAGAAATTCTGAAATTATCATGCCCTGAAGTTTGAGTTCAAAGCCTGTATCCCATATATTTCTTCAGTTTAATGGCAGCATTGTTGTTTTTAGGTTTCCTTTTACAATAAATAAGTGCCATTTGTCCCAAAGTGCTGGTTCCAGTCCCACTTAGGATAGCTAAGACAGCCCGTTCAGAGACTACAGTCTTGTTGCAGAATAGATTCCTCTGCTGTGTAAGTAAATGCCAAGGCACAGCTGAGGCATTTAGTCAAAATAATTGTTGAGGCAAAAAGCCTATTAAAGTGGGAAGCATCAATTTTATTTATGCTGTCTCAAAAGTCTAGAGTACACACAAGTTGTTTTGCTTGCTCATTTTCACTGAAGACATTTTCTGTACTATTTTGTAAATACCTCCATTCTAAGTGGAATAATTATCACCGGGAAAATTAATCTTAACTCCCATCTTCATTTAAGTGTGACAGAGCAAGAAATCAGCTAGGATTTTGTACCATGTCTACTCAGTCTGGAAGTGGTCGCATTTTGGGGCACATCAGTGTGGGTTGATTTTCACACGATATTGAACAATCACCCTCTGAAAATATTTTGGCCGTGACTGTCTCATCCAGAAACATTATCCTTGTTCCCCAGCTGCTTCAGAGCCACTGTGTGATGAAAACCAATTCCCACCGACCAGGCACACACCCAGGCCCATGAACTGACAGACGTGTTCTGGGAAAGCTTCCTAATACTAGAGGTGAAAAAAGGAATAAACACTCAGACAGCTTCACCACTGCCATCCCAGCACTGGTAGCAGTGTGAGTTGAGGAGGAAGGTTCAGGACCAATGAACTCGTGATAGAGATGGATAAAGGGAGAACTAAAGGAAGAAACAAAAAATGAGTCAGTCAGAGTCCTGCAGGGAAAAGAGAAGGAATTACTCACAGGAGTGCTACTGAACAAGATTCAGACTTGCTTTGGACACTGGACATGATTATTAATAAAGGTTTTAAAAACAAAAAAGGTTAAAGAGTAACTTGCTAGTTGGCCTCTATATTGGGAAATTCTCCAATTCTCTGGCCCTTGTGGAATCACAGAGAAAAAAAGCTCTTAAATACAGGGCCTACTGCATTCTTTTGTACTTATTTTTCTGGAGATCAGGTTACAATAACAGTTTTCTACAATTTAAAATACAATTATTCAGCATTCAGTTGCAGTCCTCAGATGTAACGCTCAAGTAAACAGGTTTTTCTCATATGCACAGTCAAGGTAATTGTGTATTCAATTACACTGGGAGAATTGGCACTTGCAGTGCAAATCTATACGTGGTTGGTTTATGTTAGTGCAGCAACACTAAAGCCACAAGTGTGGCAATTGACACCACTTTATGTTACATTTATACACAGAAAGGCATTATATTCATCACAGATTATTTTTTTACAACACTGTTTTGTTCCTTTAAAAAATAAATGCCAGGGTGGTTTCTTTGGGAAAAACAGATTTTAAGATTTCTTAAAGATAACATTTAATCTGCAATATTATATATGAGACACATGGTATGGGCATCAGTGGACATCAGGAATCATCTTGATCACTGTTTAAATAGTTAATAATCCAAGGAAGCCTGAAAATCGCAGCCCAGGAGATTCATGGCAAAGCTGGGAATTTGTATGAGATACAGAGATTCCTCAAGACCCACAGTGATTACTACTCACTGCCTCAGGTGAGACACTGTAGTTTGAAGCTACATTTTTTTACTGCCGGCCTGGTGCTGTGGCGGTGATGATGTGTCACAGAATCACAGAACTGCTGAGTCTGGAAGGGACCAGTGGGGGTCAGTTTGACCAAACCCCTGCTCAAGCAGGGTCCCTACACCTCGAGCAGGCTGCCCAGAGCATGTTCACATGGTTTGGGAATACCTCCAAGGATACAGACTCCACAGCCTCTCCAGGTAGCCTTTGCCACTGTTCAACACCCTCACAGTAAAAACTTGTTCCCTGAAGTTCAGAGGGAAGCTCCTGTGTTTCACATTGTACTCTTTCCCTTTTGCCCTGTCACTGGGCACTACTGCAAAGACCCAGCACTCCTTTATACCATCTCTTGAGATATTTATACACTTTGATAAGATCCCTCATGAACCTCTTGAATGACAGAACTCATACTGTTTCCCTAGCGTCTAAATTTCACCTATTAAAACCTGGAGGATCCAAATTAGGCACTGTATCAGATTTACCTACCTTAGTAGAATTTAAATATCTTTATATACTATTCGTGCCTTCTCCCAAAGTTCTCAGTAAATATCTAGTCTTAAACTAAGGCTCTCATTCAGTCAACAAGCAAAGATCAATAACTAGATGAAACAAAACACATGTTGCTTGTCTAATGCACTTCATATATTGATTAGTTAACTCTGTAAAGTGTTTTGGCTCTTCTGGAACAGAGGATGAAATGGGAACGTAAGGCACTCAACCTGTCTGACTGACAAGCACAATCAACTCAGATTAACACTTTAGCAGTTTATCTGTGAATAAACAGCACCACAGGTGAAGCAGCTCCCAAGACACAAAGGCAGATGGATGGGGAAGAGCTGAGCACCTCGGGTGTGCTGCCAAGGAAATGCAGGTGCGCTGCCTCCCTGCTCTGCCGGGAAACCCAGCAGATGTGTTTGCAGAGCACAGAACGGGCTGGTCAAGGCTGCTGAGCCTGAGCTGGTGTAGATGTAAAGTCAGGCTGGGCATCCCTGCCCAATGCTCCACACAGTCACCTTGTATTTCACACAGCTTATTAGCTCAGGCTCAGCGCTGCCAACTAAAAGCCCCTGGATATCCAAGACTTCAAAAGTTCCTCTAATATCTTCACAAATGAGGAGGTGACTATTAAATATATCCTCCTAGCTTTCCAAAGCTGTCAGGCTGACTATTAATACTAGATATTTTTTTCCCAATTTTCTGTAGCATGCTTGTCTGAAAGTATTTGTGCGTTTTGCCTCACTGATACTGTTGTTAAGACATCCTTTGGCTCATGTAAAGAGGTTTTCTTATCCAGAAACAGGCTTCTGTTTACGTGGGCAGTGATTCATAGGCAGTGTCATTAGGAAGTGAATTGAAATCTCTGGAGTGCATCACAACTGGGCTTTGCCAGTCTTTGCTGCTTGAGTCAGATTCCGGGTCCAGCTGAAATTTCTATCACACTATCTAGATTTCATAGCTGCTATTAATACAAGCATTAAGCATGAATTCAAAGTGAACTGGGCTCTGAAGTTCAATAAAGTGCTAAAGGACAAACAGAACAATTTTTTTTATTCCTAGAAGTGTCAGTAAGACAGAGAAGAACATTTGTTTCCACTGTATATCCACCTCAGAACCAGGTGGCTCTTTTAGAATGATCATTCCCTCACAGATTTATTTTTTCCCTTTAAATAAAACTTATCTTGCTTCAGTCTTGGACAAAAGGTGGATGAATACTGCTCTGAAATACACATTTACTCTCAGACTCAATTTTTTTACAAGTCCATAGCATACAACTTGCTGGTTAAAAGGAGTTCTTCCACCCTGCCCTGCACTGCCAGGTGTGGCTGAGGTTGTCTTCACTACAGTGGGGCAGTTTTGCCCATTGCCAAATGTTCCATGCTCTCCTGCAATCTGTTAAGATTCCTAATGTCAGCCAGACACCCCAGAAGAGCTCTGTGTCCTGCCCAAGCAGGTGTCCCACACCTGAAAGCAGCTGTGCTGCCTCATTCCTTGGCTGTGTGGATGCCCAGCCACGGGTCAGCGAGCAGGCTGCACGCCGGCCTGGCCTGTTCTCTCAAGAGCACTACAGGTGTCACATCCTCTCACAAATATGCTCATCGCAAAGGCTACAAATTGACAAGCAATTAAGTTACAGATGGGGAGGCAGCTCTGGTTCATCGGGTCCTTGATAGTGATTGCTTTCGTACAGCAAAGAGAAGGTTTGGCTGGAACTGAGAGCAGCCAGGTGCTTGTCACAGGGATAAGGTTCACAGGAAGTCCCAGGACAAAGTGTGAGCCTTGATTCTGGCTTCACATCTCCCCTTACTCCAAAGCAAAACCAAATGGGGTCAGATCTAGGTCTCTAAGGGTACGAGATGTGCTCAAAAGGTGCCACTCTTTGGAAATTACCACAGAATGGCTCCTTGCCTTGGAGTGATTTGGTTCTGAGCTCACATTTCCAGTAGGACAAGGGGAACACTTCCCCCAGAACTATGCTGGATCCATAAGAGCATAGAAAAAACGAGGTTTTAGTGAAAAAGTGGCAGTTTACAGAACAACAGAGATCTGAGACAAAAGCAGTTTGGACACTGAGGAAGAGAGAGACTCTGGGTAAAAGGAGATAGGCAAGCAGGGTCTGTGAGGCCAGCGGCAAGGACTGGGTGTGTAACTACAGTAATTAGTGCAGTGTAAGGCTCTGATCGATGGTGCTTGATTAGGGTTGGCAGGCACCAGAAACTGTTCAAGTGCATTCATTTTGTGCAACTCCAGTTTGCAGGAGTTGTGATTGACTTTTAAGGAGTTACAATCAGAGGCTATTCAAATGCCAGATCTTCTTCCAGTTACTCAGCTTTCACACATGTGAGAAAACTGTGTCTCTGAGTCATACCTAGCTTTGTCCTTCTTGCAAGCCAGTAAAAGATTTATTTTCTATTTTAATAGAATACTTAGAGCATTCCTACTTTATTGTGTCTGTAAAGGGATTGTTGGCCCTTAATGGCTCAAAGCCCAGTATCCTCTGACTCACTTTGTGGGCACTTTCCTTCCAAATAGCTCCATTGTCAGGTACCAGATCCTAACACCTGAGGCTAATTTTGCCTTCCTTCTATCACACATTTGTTATGATCGTGACTGCTTAAATTCTTCATTTCTCATTAGACAAACGCCACCTGTATCTCCAGTCACGCTCCTTGGCTACATAAATACTTTAAGAAGAGGCAGTCTATTCTGCCCGTTGTACAGCAGCAGGGCAGGTAGTCCAGAAACATTTCAAGTTTCAATTGAGTCTTGTAATGATATTTTTTTATTCATCCCAGAAGCTCCTCATTCTACTGAGCCTTCCATTTGGCTACTCCTTTCTAGAGACCTCCAATATTAAATCCACAGTTACTTAGGTTTTCCAAGTAAGTAACCTTAAATAGAACATGACTATAAAGGTTGCTCAAAGTTCCAGTTACTCTGTGGCAAAGCCTGACTGAAGTCCCCCAATAGTGTATTTTACCCAAATCAAGAACAGATTTTACAAGAAACATGGGAATTATCGTTAACAGACAGCAACCAGAACTCATAAGCTGCAAACATTAAAAGATCTATAGAATATAAAGAAATAGATTCAGCTGGGAAAATACGTAGGAACTGATGGTAGGAGAGACCCTGTCCTCCTAAAGGACAGCTTGCCTCAGGAAAGCCCCTTTTCTCCTCCCCAGGGAGCTACTAGTACTTAAAAACTACTTCCAACTGCTGAATTACTGGATAAGAGCTATTAACCTTCAGAAAAAAACATCTAATCCTTTTGCCCTCTAAAACCTTTTTTTTTTTTCATAAGGAGCATAGAATCATTAGACATAGCACAGGGACATTTTTCTGTATAGTTGAAAGCCAAAATATTCTTTAAAATGTAGCTAATTCATGTTACTGGGTCTGGCCTCCACTCTACCCTCTGGCACTCTTTTAGAAGAAGTAGGTGCCATTAGTTATCAGCCAAATCCATGCTGCCCACATGTGATGGCCCATGGAAATCAATCCAGGACTCAGCTCCCTGGCTGTGTCTCCATGGCACAGCACGGTGGGGAGCTAGAGGAACAAACCAGGTTACCTCCACAACACTTCCATCACAGGGCTAATTAACACATCTCTCTTACTTGTGCTCAGATTTGAACTGTACTGGGCAAAATTCTGATAAAAGAGCAGGCAGAGAACGCTGGTTATGTCAGAAAACTAAGCAGGACAACTACAAACAACTTTTGGGATCTTCTAGATATTCTTAGCAATTTAAGAAAAATTGTAACCCATCACCATCATGGGTATTAACCAGGAAATTATTTGGGTACATTATAGTAGAGGGGATTTTTCAAGTGTAGACGTGAAGGGGATTTCTGAAGGAACCAAAATGTGGCTCTTCTACCTCAAGGTTTGGTGAGCCTTTGTGAAAATACTCAATCCTCAAAAGTATCACAAAAGAAATAAGTAATTGTCCTAAAGAATATGATCATACTGAACAAAACAATTAATTCCTCTGGGAAATTTTTGCAGATTTTTAAAACCAGCCTCTGAGATTTGCTAGCAGAGGTATAATTATTCATGATCTTCTGAAGGATGATTAAAAAAAGAAAACCCTACAATAAGAGCAATTGCTCTTTATTACATACAGTATCTCTTTGAAACAAATTCAATAGAATCCTCTTGGGTTTATTCTTAATTGGTTTCATAGGATGCTCCCATAAGGGAAACATTTTTGAACAGAATTCCACCGGGATTTTTTCATCATCTTTGCATAATTCTCATCATATATCATTACTGAAAGCCTGTTATATTTCTAGCCCCAAGTTTAATGTAAAGCATTTTTTCTTCTGACATTTCTTATGTAAAGCCTCCAATGCAGAAAAGACCACAAGCAGCTTGTGGGCACATTATGTGTGGTATTTGATAAGCTACTTGTGCTTGAATAAGAGAATATTTAACAAACATCCTGTGATTTATAAGTGAAAGAATGAAATCATGAGAGAAACAAATTTACAGGCAAAGCATATCCTTACTAATTCAGCAGTGCTCTCATCACTTTCACAGCTCACACTCATATTTATTATGCATTACTTGGAGCTACTTATTTTGAGAGGGAAAATTGCACCTTGCAGACAACTTCACTGTATTAGTCAGTACCAAGATCATATTTTTTCCTTCCTACTTATCTCTAGTATGAAAATGAAATAATTATCTTTTTTTGCATTTTCCCATGACAATCAAACACTGAGATTGGTCAGTAGTTCTCTGAAGACACTGCAGTTAATCCACACTATTTAATTCACATGGCAGAAACTCTCAGTTAGCAGATCACCAAAGCTTGGTATGGGTCCATAAAAGGACAGGATTCTTCTAAAAGGGCTCTAAAGTTCTGGATCTAAACAAAATGCCCAGATAGCCCAGCTGCCAGCTGGAATATTTCCTGGTACACAAGCATGTTAAGAAACAAACAGAGGTAAGAAGCTACCTTTCATAGGTCAATAACATAGTTTGTTGGTGGAGATCTAGACAAATCTGCAAATATAAATTCAAAAGGTACCCAATTCTTCCTGCTTTCTTTAATGTGCTAAAGCCTTCATTAACATGGTGATTAATACTGAGCTGTAAAAGTCTTTTCTTAAGTTAAGCCAGTGAGCCAAAGTGACAGAACAAGCAGGAAATTGCCACTTGTCATCTGCAGAACAAAATAATCAGAATGCTAGAGGTAAAAACATGCACATGGGCATGGTAATGTGCCTTATAGAACACGTGAGGACTTTTTTAAGCCATGATGATTGAATTGCTTGTTCAGAACCTAATGCTGAGATTAATATTTGCATCAGATTGTGATGAGAAGGAGTAAACAAACAAACAGAAACAAAAAAAATCAAGAATGTCCTTTCAGAGATGTTCTCATGGAGAGCTGGCAGTTATTCTGTCCTCAAACTGATCAAAAATGGAAATGTAGTGTGGAACAACTGGAACCAATGGACAAAGTGGCTTGATCAGGAATAGCCTTTCATTTCAAATGACACCACTTGACATGCTGGTGTCATCAGCAGAGCTAAAAAACTGAAAGAGCAGACATTCAAACAGAAGACCCTCCTCAATTATGGGAGCTTAATAGGGGTTCAAGCACACTGACCCAAAGAGACGCCAACAGTGTGACAGCATCACTCTTTAGCTGCCAACACAAAATTGGTACAAAGGCCAGAGAATCAGGACCAGTACATCCAAATCACATCTGAAACAATCACTTCCCATGTAGAACACTAAAACTGCACACCTTATGTGGGGATGACCACCCCCAGAAAAATCCAATCTATTCACTGTTTCTTAATTCAGGAGGAAGAGCACAAGAAAAAAAAAAAAACACCCTATTTGCAACCTACCACAATGTTTAAGGCATGATTTAAAAAACAAAAAGAATTAATGCATTACAAGATCACACTTGTAAAGTGCAGAGAAGCACATGATCATTTTTATTCTGTATTCGAACTTCATTTTTCTAATCCCTAAGGCACTTCTAAAAGATTTTCTAATAGGAAAAGTTTTGTTCTCTGGGGTACAAGTTTTCAATTGCTATGATTTTTCTCTCACTACCTCAAGGATAATTATCTTCTCTAACCACTGATTCGTCGGGTCCTTTGAATCTTCCACTTCTTTGACCAAGGAGTCCAATTTAATAGAAAAAGTTTAATCTTCCCTTCCAAGGAGTTTCAATAATGTTTTAACTTCATTTGTCTAGAAGGTGATCAAGTCTAGCACTTTTATAGAATCTGCTGTCAGTAGCTGTCACAAAGATCAGCCTGTGGGAGATTATCCCTGAACACTGTGTGGGACAGGGGGCTGTGCAGGCTGACAGGAACAGCACAAACCTGTGGCAAGCAAAAAGAAAACATTCATCAAGAGTCATTAAGCAAAAAAGTATCGTCTCCAGTTCAAGAATTCCTGTATTTGCACATTTCTGCAGGGTGAGAGAGTATTCAGATGAACGGATGCCTTTGCATGGTTCCCGTTTTCTTCCCTAGGGCTACGGTGCTGTCCAATGTCTGAGGCAGAAAACACCCAGCACGGCACCAGGCCTTCACCTCACACCACAACTCTTTATGAGCTTACAAGTGCTTATTGGAACACTCATTTCTCACTAACTTTAGCATGCCATTAAGCATTTAGCTCATGAAGGAAAGAAGGTTGCTGGGATCACCACCCCAACCCCAGAGCACAAAGGGAGTTCAGCCTTCCTTTGTCCCCCAGCCACTGCTTTGCCCACAAATGTCTGCTGCAGCCTAAAGCCTGCCTGGCATCCACAGGGGCTGCTGGATCTCTGTGGATCAGGATGAAAAACCCAGTTTTTCACTACTGTAGCTAAACATACTTGAACGAGTTTAGAAGCAAAAAGGGACTCTGCAAAGTCTCGGTATATATTGTCCAGGTAAACAGCACAGCTGAACTGATGAAGCAGGACCCCTTGGGGATTTGGAGTCCCAGGGTGCTATTAAAAGTGAAGCTTTTAAAAAGCAGGGTGCCTTTCATTCTCACTGTATTTTTGTGCCATCTAAATTGTGTATTTTCTGTGCTCGACTCAAATCAACCAAACCTTTCTTGGTTTCATCAAGCTTTATAAATTTGGCATGTAAAAGGCTTGTCTGTTGACTGCAATGAACACAGGTATCTTTAAAGATGATGAAGAAAGCAAATTCACTGTATAGTATGAAGGTTAATAAAATATTACAATTACAACCACATCTTAGTACCTGAACTGCTTGAACATCCATGTTCCTTTTGTGCTCATTCATTTTGTTTTCTCCTGAGCTCCAGTCTATTTTACTGCACTATTTCTAACTGGTTTTGAAAACTTCCAGCCTAAGGCAGTCAGACAGTCTCCGCAGGGACTCCTTGTACAAGGAGTCTTGATCATCTCTTGATGACATGTAGTCTAATTAGGAAATCAGGTAAGGGTAGGCAAGGCAGCAGGGGCAAAACCCATTAAAAGCAACCAGGACTTAATTAATTTTCTTGGGAAAATAAAAATTAATTTTATTATTATTTTTTCCTCTTCACAAAGAGTCTGCTTTATCAGAAGTCTTGTGCCCTGAACCGTTAATTAATTAAACTTTTGATTTCAACCAGCTCTCAGAGTAACCTGCTTGATTTCATCCTGGCTGAGAGAAAACTCCCCAGCAATTTTGTACTTCCTTGACTTTCAGCTATGTAACTGTTTTAAAATTAGGAACTTTGGAATCTAATTGTGCAATAGCATGGTTGTTAGGATTACTGTTGCTAACAATATTCATGTGTTATGCACTAAGACTATTTATCATATTTTATTTTAGAAATTAATTTCCTCACTCTCCTTTTGTATTCAAAATAGAACTTCCCTGAAGTCAAACGGAATGAAATGTCAGTGGTATGAATGATCACAGGACCCAAAGTTTAGACGTGCATAGATTTGCTCTAGGAATGCTTTCATCCTATGAAGAAGAAGTGCATTCTCAAAGAAAAGCACAAGAAAAAAAAAGCTTTAGCATCGAGATTGCTTGAAACAACTCAGTAGTAAAGGAGCAGGGCAGAACTCTAAGCCCAGAAGACTAAAAGTGTTTAACAAAATCATGGAGCAAACAGATTCAAGGGAATTGAGGTGACTGAAAGGTAGTGCTTATGTACAGTAAAATAAGCTCTGTGGACTTTGTAGATTCCTTTAGGACCTTATTCCCTAAAGGTTAGTGACAACATTCTTGTGTGTTTTCTTGCATGGCTGCTTTGGATGACCAATGACCTTTCAGGAAGGTTTTAGCAAGGGTTGAATAATTACTCTTGATATTTTGCATCATGGTGTCATGAATGAAGACAAACATCTACTAGAAAACAAGAAACCCCCATTAATGTAATTCTGTGTAAGTGTATTCAAAAAAAGCTGCCAAAGCAAGTTACCTCAGTAGTGAGTCCATCTCCAGGCATCATGGTCCTATTTTTTGTACACATTCAAGAACAAAAATTCAACAACATAAAGTAACACAAATTAACTATAATCAGTATTTATCAACCAAGAAATTTTCACATGAACATAAGGAAGTTTAGCAAAAGCTGTATTAAAATGGATGGGTCAACAAGATTCGTATTAAAAACCAGGAAATACTGGTATTAACTGTCTCTAAGAGGAAAAAACTATGTAAGATGAGACCCTGCAGAGTATGTGGGCCAGATAAGAACAGAAACAGAAAAGTCCTTCTCTGCAGAGCAGCATTTTAACCCCACTTCTCTCTGCTTGGGCCTGGGAAAGCGGTGGGGTGCAGCCAGGGACACAAACCTATTTCAAAGCCATTAGAATTGCTAGCTGTGATTAATCAGATTCCTAAGAAGGTGTGAGGGAGGCCTGTTTGTGGACTCACACGCGCCTTTGAGCAAGGATCTGGCTCACATCCTTCTACCCTGGAGCACAGACAGAGCTGGATCATCTCAAGCTGTGCCTTGGCGAGTACTGGAGGCCCAGGATGTGCTCCTTGATGCCAGAGGTTTTGAGCACTTTGCTCTGAAGAAAGATGATGAGAACTTGCACAAGCAGAAAGTGTTGAACATCAACTATCAGAGTATCAGAGCTGTCAGGTGAAACAGACAGGACATGGGGCAAAGCGGGAACAATAATGTCACAGAGGGAAATTCAGAAGTCACATGTCCAACAGGGTAAGCTGCAGCTGTCCCCAGCTGGCTTAACTGCCTGTGCATCCTTGGAACCAGCAAGCTACTGCCCCTCACAGAGAGGGGAAAGGGCTTCTGGAACAGACACCCCTCAGCACTGCAGGGCTGTGTTCTGTGTGTGTTCCATGCCCAAAAGCTGGAGGAACAACAGGTCAACAGACATCTTTAAAGAATCAAAAAAAGAAACAACTTACTGAAAGAATAAGATTTGGTCAGCTCAGGCAGCAGAAGCAATACTGAGTTTCCTTCTCCCAGTCTAGAGCTTCTAAAAAGCAAAGACAATGTTCTGCTGATTTATTTCCCCAGAGACAAGGAGCTAAAATTGTCAGAGAGAAAAGGAAATAAAAGTTATGCCTGCATATGACAACTATTGCTGGAAAAAGCAATAATGAAGAAATGAATGTTTCTTGTCTATGCTTGTTCAATTCAATTAGAACACAAGATGTTTGTTTCTTGTAAAGTTAAATTCTGCTCCATATAGCAGACACATAAAGGTACAATCACCTTGTTTGCATCAGACCAAAACCAACAATAATGTCCTATAAAATTAATTTCCAGCTTCTTATGAAAACAAGTCACTTTTTAATAACATGTCATGGCATTATTTGCTACAATTTTAATAACAAATGAATTTTGAAAATAAGGTATATATTTGAAGAAAGGGTACAGTCTCATTTTTTGAATGACATTTGCAAGAATAACTTCATGCAGCTCTTTATGTGACACACTTTTCAGTTACTATGCAGATTTTTTACTTCTATGATCCTGACAGGTCCCTTGCAACTCAGCAGATTCTATGAAAAGATAAAAAAACATGAGAGAATGCTCCCCCTTGGCTGAAGGGGAGAGAAATTTTGAAAATTTTATTTGCATTGTGTGCATGTTACTCATCACATCTAATCAAGAGGCATCTCAACATTTTCGCTGACAGTGGAACTCTGTTAAAGGCAGTCCTGCCACAAGGACTAATTCAAAATCTGGGTTAAAAAACCATCATTAACCTCATCAGACAAAATTAAAGCCCAAAGGATTATAGGGCCAAACTTGGAGGAGCTCTGCACTCACAAAGCAGCTCTAAATTTAGGGGTCCTAAATTTTCAGAGGTAAGCCTGTCTACACGTCACACTGAGGCTGGGCTGTGCCAGTGGATTGTGCCAATGGATGATTGTACCAATGGACAATATTGTCAATGGATCGTGCCGATGGATGGTTGTGGTAGCGGATTGTGCCGATGGAAGATTGCGGCACGGATTGTGCCAATAGGTTGCGGCAGCGGATTGTGCCAGTGGATGGGTGTGGCTGCGGATTGTGTTGATGGGTTGTGGCAGCTGGTTGTGCCAGTGGGTTGTGGCAGCACTGTGGCAGCGGGTTGTGCCGATGGATGGGTGTGGCAGCGGGTTGTGCCAGTGGGTTGTGGCAGCGGATTGTGCCGATGCGTGATTGTGGCAGCGGGTTGTGCCGATGGGTGATTGTGGCAGCGGGTTGTGCCGATGCGTGATTGTGGCAGCGGGTTGTGCCGATGGGTGACTGTGGCAGCGGATTGTGCCGATGGGTTGTGCCGTGTGGCTGCAGGTGCTGCACCTGTCTGTGTGTGAGGGTGGCAGTGAACAGACACAGACAGACAGAAGGCATGGCAGGCACAGACTGTGGAGAACAGGGTTTTCTATGTAATTGCTTCCATACACCAGAACTATCCCTGTCTTACATCTCAGTATCCTGACACTGCTGCCCATGCTGGCTCAGTTTCATTATCCAGTCATTCCCTCATTTCACTTTGTCAGTGTATGTTCTGCAAACTCCAGGTTTCCAGAAGCCCCAGAGGCATTATGTGCAGCTTCCTTTCTCAGCTGCAAAACCGGATACGTTGAAATAAAGAAACTGTTAAACTGTAGAGGAACAAACTGCTCCTCTACACTTCTGCAGTAGAAGACTTAGAATTATTGCATGTATAATACAACTCAGTAAAGTTTAATGAGTTTCTGAAAAAGTAATCTTGCTTTATTATCCCAAATTTGTAGGCTAGACCAATATATAAGTGATTTAATAACAGCACATACAGCTTCACTAACACTTTTATGGACAGTTCAATGAGAAAAGGAGACAAAACTTATTTCTAAGATCCATTTTAGTATATTTCTTCTGACTTTATGGCATGCAGGCAAAATGTGTATGTGTCAGCTTAACAAGAGACGGACAGAAGATAGTTGACACCACTTTCATCACTGCCGAAGACAAAATACATGGAAATATTGCCCCTGCAGCTACATTTGAATTTTGGATTCTAGATGAGAAATTGTTGATCTACTTATGTGATACCAAAATTGTTGCCAATCCCAACAACTCTAAGCAGACATCCCCCAAAAGCTCTCCTCCCTTTAACTTTCCCATTCATTCTTGCAGAGGCCAAAAGACCTTGGTAATTTGAACTTTTATTTAACTTCATGCAGTATGTGCAGCTCCTCACAACTTAAGCAAACAGCAGAACATCGTGGTGCAGACACAAAGTTGTTTATCTAAATAACAAATAAAATATCCATTATTCATGAATAACCTGGTACTGAAGGATTAATATGGTACTACACCAGTACTGAAATCAAATTTGTGGGTTTTGTGCCTGAGCATCCCTTGTGTGCTGTATTTTAATTGGAGCTGCATAAAACCTGGCAGTACTGATTCCCAAGGGCATGAGCAAGTATTTTACTTGGTTCAGATTCAGACATTTTCTCACACAATGCAGGATTTGTTGCAATTTCTTTTAACAAGTTGACGTAGGATTATATTTTGAAGATGTCTTCCTGTGTCCTCTGCAATTTGCAATTTTTAATACTTGTTACAGTTAATGAGATTGGTGTATATACATTGATTTTGTTAGAATAAGAGCCCACCCTCTTGATACCTGCAGAAAAAAATGTAAAAAACCCTCCTTCGTATCTCTGAGACTTGTTTTCTGTTACAGAGCAAAAACTCAGACTGGAGATAATACATGACAAAATAGCCAAAATTTCAGGGCTATTTGGAAAATTTCTGACTACCTGTCAAGACTGAGGCTCAATGAAGCCTTTTTTCATTTTACAGACTGAGAACCTGAGGGACAGAAGCTGACAAGAGGACATCAAAAGTGGGATGAGACCACAGACCTTCCTTCTCTCAAACAAGAACAACGTAGGATCATAGCAAGCACATCTTGTACATGTCCTCACATGTATTTCCACAGCAGAGAAGCCGTGTATGAGAAATTCACAAAAATCTGAATATAACAGGGGTATAAAAGAACTTCTGACTCAAATTTATCCCATGATCCAGTTATTCATCTGTTCAGTTACATCACCACTGTTTTAGTATGGCCTCACCTCAGAATTCCTGAGACAAAGAATGTTCTGAGGGTAACTGAGGAATAACTAAATGGTTCACAGAGACACGTCTGAGAGCAGCTCATGAGCAGTCCTTGCCATGCACACAGCCCATTTCCCAGGTTCTTTGAGACATGCAAAACACAGAGTACTCATCAAAGTAGCCACTGAAACTCAGTCCTGACTTCGGCTCTTTCAGCTAATTTAAAGATGCACATAAAAGGCTACCATTGAGGACTATGTGTATGGTCCTATGACTCCTCTGGAGTCACCTTATAGATAGACCAACAACCTAATTATATTCCTCCAGCTATATAGATTTTATGTATTTCTCTCTGAACAAAATTCTGATAGTAATAGTCAAAATAGAGAAGCAGCCTTAACATGTGTTGGGTGGGCTCTAGGATAATGCAAGCAAGTGTCTAAGAAGTAAAGTATAGTTTCCTCCTTTTCTCCTTTGCAAAGGAGCACATTCAAACAGTAATTGCTTGCACAAAGTGCAAGAAAATTTTGAAATAATTTGTGCTGTGTGACACTTCCCTTATGAAGTGAGAGACGTGTAATATTCTGGATGTTATTTTTTAATTAAAGCCAAAGAGCAATCTGGATAGATTTTTTTTTTCCTTCCAATAATATACAAGTCATTCCCAGCAACACAATGCTATGAACTATTTACTTCTTACACAACAAGGAACTGCAAACCATGAACACATTATGCACTTCTTCACTGCAAAACATCAATACAATATGATTGATGGAAAGATCTTTTAAGACTAATTATTTTCTTTTCTTTTTTTTTCAGCCTTTTTTTTTCCCCTATCTTTGAAGTTATGCTGCTGAAAGACTACTAAGTGCAGCAAATATTGCTTATGGCTTCCTGTACTGTGTGTACTGTGCACAGAATGAAAACCCTACAAGGAGGTTTATCATTGTAAAATTCTGCTTAGCTTATTAGTATTGCTATTATCTTAGTCCTGGATAAAAGGAACAAGGAACTCTCTGTTGTGGTTAGTTAGGAAAAGTTACTATAGAGAAATAAAAGACCCAGTTACTTTAACCCGTGTTTCCACGTGGCTTGGACTACAAACCTTTCCAACATGGATAAGAACACACCAGAATCACACAACACACGAATTTTGCTAAAATGAAAGTTGGGCCAGTTTTAACAGGTTTGATAAATTGAAGACCATTATATAACATTTAGTTTAACAGTTTCTTTCATTTTGACTTCCTGATACCATTTGAGTTGTAAATCGGAATGCACATGGATACAAAGCAAAAATAGCTCACTGGCTTTGTGACTTTTTTTCCCACTATGGAGCTACTGCAGAGCTTTGACTGTGTATATACTTTATTGAATCAGGACGACAATGAAGTCTGTATAAAGTCTCAGAAAGCAAATATAATGGGAAGAGAATTTCTGGTGAGCAAAATAACCTTAAGGTAGATTTTCATTAGGATCTGAGTAGATACTGAGCTAAGTCTCAATTTTTTACTAAGCTTTCCCTTACAGAATTTCCCCTCAGTTAAGAGGAATTGTGTTCAGAAACTGCACACAAAGGACAGTGAGAGACATAGTGAGAGCACTGCTGATTTTTATGGGTTGAAGGCAGTATCTTATCCTTGAAGCCAAAGTCAAGGTACCTATGCTGCTGTGCACCTGCTGAATCCTTTTTCTCATCAACTTGAAACCTGGAATATGACTCCAAAGAATGATACCTCCTGTGATATCAAAGGAGGCAAGTTGGGAAAAATGCCTTGTTTGATCACATGGCCAAGAAATACCCAAGGGACATCCTGATGAGCCAACACGACCGTCTGCTGGAATTTGATAATGAAAATGCTGCTGCCAGGCATTGATAAACAGCCACTGAAATGAAAGGCAAAAGCAGTCATTCTACAGAAAGTCTTTTACATTCAGGAAAAGAGATCATCAATAGCTTTGATTCTTTTCTCTTAAGGTTTTACTTTAATAATTGGTGTGTTTAGGACCTGTACTTCTGCCTGCATTTTTAATTCCAGACAGTAATTTCTTTCATGTGCCTCAATGAATGACAAAAAGTCAGATGCAGGTTTTGTTTTCCTTTTTTGATAACTATGACTTGTATCACTGGAGGATTTTACACAAATAGAACTGAGACCAGGTTTCAGTCCTGTATCATTCAAATGTTCTTTTGGGGCATTAAATATAATAGCGCTCGCTCATCTACTATCAGGATTTAAGCCAGTTGCTGTTATCTAGTGAGTTACAAGAACTGCATATTATTTATATTATCAGAAAGCCAGGCAGCCACCAACACAGAGCCCTGATGATGCTTTAGCTCTAAGGAGGGGGAACAGAACCTGCAGCTGAGGTCTGTACACCACACTCTCACTGACTTGCTCCGGGGTGCAAAGATTGTCAGTTCATCCTGCTGGACTGAGGTGGTGTTTGTTTATGTTGTCTCCTCACGTGGCAGGAGCCACGTGTCATTTCTGTTCGCTGCATCCATGGTAGCCCCTGTCGTGCAGGGGGCTTCGACACAGCCTGGAGTAACACCATGCGGCCAAGACATCACCCCCTACTACAAAGGAAATCCATGAAATTCTCACTTGTTCACTTCTAGCAAACAAACTTCCCCATGCCTTAACAATAGAGATATTTAAAAGCACTAAACAATCCAGCACAAACACACAATTTCACTTTCTGCCTTCCTTGGACTGAGGACGCCTCAGTGTATGTGATCAGTCATTAAACTCCTCTGGATTCTCAGTTCAGTGTTCTTGTTCTCATGTCACAGATTCCATACGTGGAAGCAGACAAATTATGAATTTTTCCCAATTGAAATCTCTCACATTCCATACACAGTCAAAATCAGCAAAAAAATAAGGCATACAACAAAACTTATTTCCACCTTAGCTACCAGGAAAATATACCAGGAATATATATATTTTTGTAGCACAGCACACACTGTTGTAGTTTCTGCACACTTTATAGCAATTTGGCAAGTTACAAACCTATGAATATTCCTAATCTACCCACAGTAAATTTTTATTTTGCATGAGCCTAATATATCCTCACAAGCTTTCCACACATCCAGATGAAACCTGCCACTTTCACCCTTGCAGGTAAGAAGAGGTTTTTATGACAGAGAAATATTAATATCCTTCTTTTGATCAGAACCTTGTTTAAAAAGCCAGAAAATCAGATGTTCTATTAGAGTCTCTACCACACTGATGACTTTCCACCAGTTTGTTGTGGCAGACATCATACAGATACTGCCCAGTTGTCACCTGAGTTAGACTTGAAGATTGCCTTCCCTGCTAAGACTGTCTGCTGCTTTAGGGGTTTTTTTCCCAAATTTCTTCAAAAAGCTCTATTGCCTCCAGAGCTTTCCTCAGTTTTGAGCATGTTCTGCAGGACCAGGTCATGACCCAGACCTTCTGCAGCAATATCCACACAGGCCTAACAAACACACAGTCCCAGCAGAGCAGAGTTTCCTCAGATTTCCTGTGTTTCAGAGTCAGTAATTTCAGCAAAGACCCACCAGGAATGTGTTTGCCTTCACCAGACAGCAGTGACTGATTCCTGGCAATTAGAATATCCCACCTGCCAGCTCCATGCCCACAAAGCCCCCACTGGAGAGTATGTCACTCTGATTATGTTTTACAGGCACTTTTCTCCTGTATCTCACAAACCTTCTAATTCATCTTGAAACATGTGTGCCAATTTGTCTTTTTGTTTACATTTTAATCTTCCTGTTGTTCTTTACGTAGCCCTTGTAACAGACTTTGATTTGAAGCGGTAATTTTTCTCAGTTTTATGAATTATCACCCTCTGCTTTATCTCCAAACACATGGTGCAGAAGGAGAACTATCTACAGATTCCAGGTGCTTCCAGCACTGAACAGCAGCTAAGGGAAGACATAAAATGCCTGTTTACTTTACTGCATTTGACTGTCACCAGGCAGCACAGGAAGTTTTTCACCTTGTTCTCTTGGCTGTCCTGCTGATTGAAGCCAACAAAAGGTGACAATCCTTGCAACTACAGCTGTAGGGGTTTTATGTCTTTTTATGTCTAACTTCTTCTGAACTGGCCGCCCTGGGGATTTGGGACCTGTACACAGCCCTCTGACTACCAAAGCAGAAACAAAGCTCTACATGTAAATAGTTATAAATAGCTTATTGATTTTTATGCTGAAAGGCTCTTTTGACCATCATGCCAGAAGAAAACATTTGGAACAGTTTTCCTCCAGGCACTTGAATGATAAAAAGAAGATAAAGAATAACAGAGGAAAAAATAAAGGACAGAGGAAAAAAACTCATTACTCGTAAGCAAATCACTAGAACTTGGGTATATTTCCTGAAATCAAAGTAGCTGTGTTTCATTTATACACTAGAAAAAAGTTGTTGGAAAATTTACCATAAACATGATGGTGTACATGGAATAACTGGAGCAACACTGCAAACACATTTTTCAGTTAAATTTTCCTTACAATCTGGAGTCCAGCTAACAAAGAGAAAGACAGCAGTGGACACTGCCAGACGATTGTCTGTCAGTAACATGGGAAAAAACCTTTTCATTCCCCAATTAAAAAAAAGAAAGAAAGAAAGAAAGAAACAATCCCTGCACAGATTTTGGGTAATTTTGGGTACGGGTGGTGACTACAGCATAATGTTTATCTTATCCATAGTTATGTTAACTGCAGCTTCAAATTACTCAAGACTGAAGAGGCATATTTGCGCTTGTAATTGTTTGTACACAATATTGAAAATCGAATGCATAAATGACTGTCCTTTTTAAGAGTGATGGGAAGACTCTTTGCCTTTACTTTGTTAACATTTCAGAACAAAGCGTTGCAGCTTCGACAGCAAAAACCTTGGTAAATGATAGAATAAGTAATGACACCTAACTTCAGAGGAAAATGGGCCAGAGAAAATTCTATTTGATTTCTGTTTCATTTTGGTTTTTCATTTCTTTTTAGTTTCCAACTTTAAAAATTGAATATGGGCAACGTTTGATTTTGATGATCTAAAAAAAAAGCAAAGTGTGAGAAAGACTAAAAAAAATTTCCAGTGTTTAATTTCTTAAGTTCTCAATTTGAAATACATGAAGTAGAGGGGAAAACAAATTAAAAAAAAAATACATACAAGTCACTGGAAATTTCATTCTTAGAGGCTAACTGTTCAATACTCCTGGGAATCAGACATTGGTTGCTTAAGTATGACACCTGAAATCAACAAATTTGAAACTCTGGACTTGTGTCTTTATTCTAGAAAATTCCTGCTCTCCAATGATATAAAAAAAAGTATGATGTCTAATGCAGAAAATCTCCAAATCCTCTGTGTTATAAAATACACAGTAATAGACCTTATAACAGAGCTTATTACAAACACAGCAAAGTCCAGACAGATGATGGATAGGAAATGGACAAATATTGCAACAGTAATTAATAATTAATTAGATCACAAGCAAGACTATTACTTCTCTACATAATAAGCAACACACATATTTGCAGAAATTCTAAGAATTTGATTACACTGGGAACCTGTTTATATTAAATTGCTTTTGTAAACAAGGAAAGAATTAAAAGGCAACTTTAGAAGGAAAAGCTTTTAGATATGTTGCTACTCAAACACATGTCCAGTAATAGAGTAGTACAGGAAAAAGTGAATTAGAGATTATGTACAAAAAAAGAATTTAAATCTCCAGGTCCAAGTTTTGAGGAATTTTATTGGTCATCAACAAAGAGTCATCATGCCCATCCATATTCCTAAGAACATTTACAGACTGGTGAGGAGTTTGAGCTTGGCGACTCTTCAACATCTATCCAGGAAATAGAATAATTTTTTTTATTATTATTTTTTTTTTTTTGAGGCTCACATCACAAAGAGAACAAAGATATCTAATACTTAGCCTCTGACATAGAATGAATCAGGGACAAGGCAGCAAAAATGTGCTTAGGAGAAGAAAAAATCTTCTAATAAATGCAGAGCTAGATAAACAAAAATAACCCAGGCTCCAGTGTGGTTCTTAGCTCTGCTCAAGGAGCCTTTTCCTTTCTGCAGCCAGAAGGTGGAATTGAGTCTGATCCTAGGGCTGGCATCACCTACTCTGACAGCACATGAGGGCAAACTCACACAGCTCCTTTTGGAAAAATGGATGGAAAGTCAGGAGTGGAAGTGTGATGTGATTCTGGAAAAAAAAAGCTCAAACTACCTGAGAGGTCATTTCCCCCAAAATCTTAACACTGAGAAAACGACAACCATCAGCCCCATTAAACTGTAACAAAGCCTTTGAGATAAATTAGAAGCCAGATTAAAAGAACCATTAAAAAAGCAAGGAAATATTTATCAGTGGGGAAAGAGACAAAGCAAGAGAGCAGCATTAAACCTTGGTCTGAAAACACCAACAGTTTTTCTACTGGCATTGACACTTCTGTAAATTGCTTGGATTAGTTATAGAAGGAGAAATCTGTATTTGTGAACATTCTGTAAACATTTAGCATTATGGTTTATTAGGCTGTATTGCTGATAGTGATCCTGCATATACACTTCATTGACTGCTGGTTAATGATTGTCATTAATAAATCCAATAACTACTTTGATCCTGATATGATTAAAACTGTGCCAACTGAGCCATTTTCTTCTATGAATAGCTCTGGTAAAATGCAGTGAAGCTTCAAATCTGATTACTTTTCTTCCCACTCTACATGTGGCAAGACTGCCCATCTACAGATAAACATTGGTAACAATTCCAGCTTTCCAGCTCTGCTCCCATTTCAGACTTGTAAGGAATTTATTATGACAGCTTTGCAAGAAAAGGGCACCATAATGGGTGCATATAAGATAGGTCAGGGTACATTTGATAATGGTTTCTCTTTGACAGATTAGGGATGGAAGTCCTCGGTGGAAATGGCTTTGCATCTTTCTAGAAATACCGTAACAAACCAGCCTGATTTTCAGGCACTGAAGCAAATTACTCTTTACGTGTCATTGGATTTGTTAACGTAGGGAACTCTGTTGATTACTGGGCATTGTGCAGATTTGTGTCTTGTCTAGAACATGCTTTCTGTAAATTCGAATTATTGGATTCTTCTCAACTCGCATTCACTGAGCAGTAGACTGAGGACTATAACATGACAAAAGTCCCTTTCCCCACTCAACCTCTTTTTATAAAACAATTTTCTGAAGCATTGTAAGAGCACATTATGTCACTGATATTATGCAGTCCACTAGAAAAAAAATCCCTCTTTTTGACACTTCATTATTGGCAGTGTGGCAATCTTCACTTCTCTTTCCATGCACGCTGACAAAGGCTGATTGTTTGCCTTCAATAAATCATGCCCACTGACAAAGCTGATGCTGATTGTCACCTGTGACCCAGCAGTTCACTATCACAGGCCTACTGTCTTCTAATCCCTCTCTCTGAAATGTACCAATAAAATTACAGAACAGATCAATAATGAAACAAATGCTTACTGCCCTCTAGTAATATTTTGTCTAATAAATAATTTAACCTTTTCTTTTTCCAAGTGTAGGCAGTTCTGTGTTAGAGCAGACTGATGGCACAACAATATTTGCTATCCTGGGTCTATTATAAACCACATTCCATAAGACCATCAGAGGTTTTTTATGAATAGCAATGGGATTTGCTTACAGGTAACAGAGGCCTTTTAGAAATGCAGTTATTCTATTTTCAAAGAACAGTGAAAGTTTGCTTCATACAGAAATACAATTTTGGTGTTTATTCAATGGGTCAGCAGTGTTTTCTAAAAAAAAAAAAATAATAATGATTTCTCTTACTGCAGCAGCATCTGCTTTTTCTTTTCCAGCTACTAGCATATGTAATTTCTTCTTTAAGTCATTTCTCTGACATCTGGAGAACTTTATCAATGCATATTTTTGACCTGGTTACAAATGTCTCTGCTGAGTATTTGAATGAATTGTTTGCAAGAAAACAAGAGCATTTACTGTACTAAGGGACAGATATGTTTTAGAATATCAATACTTAAAAATATCAATATGTTTTTTAATAAAAGGGAGGGGGAGAGAGAGAGAGAGAGAGAAAGAGCTATGGTGTTTTAAGAACTATTAAAACTATAACAGTTGAAGAACTAATCAAGGATGATAAAAAATTGCTCTACTAGATGAATGAAAAAATCACCCAGTATCCCATGCAAAATTGTTGAATAAAGACTGAAAACTTATCTCTCTTGCATCATTAAATGAGTTTACATTTCAAGTAACAGCTGCAATTAAGAACTCCATGGTACAGAAAGCACTTTTGGGTAAAGGTTTAATAGCAGGCTGATCTGTCAACTGGAATAAGTGAGTATGGCCCTACTGACAAAAAAAGGACAAAGTCATAGTTACTGGATGAGACATTTGGTGCAAGTCATGGAAAAAATATGAATTGTTCTGCTTTACAGCACAAGCCAGGAATAACTGTTTCAAATTTTTCTTACAGGTTTCCCTTCCCGTAACTTCACCCAGAAACCCGTGTGCTTCAGCAGACACATCAGCCGCGTTCCTTTGGGCAGTGCTGATGGCTGAAGTCCTCAGGTGCAGAGAGAGGGAGAAAGGACCATCCAGAGGCCAGCACAAGGGGAGTGCTGGAACACAGGTGTCTCAGTGTTCTGTTTTACCTGCTTGCACCAATTACAGAGACAAGTGCTAAAATGTACCCAGGCAGCAGCAGCTGCTGTAGCTGCCTGCTTGCACCAGGAAACTTCTGATCTCCTATAATCTCTACTATCTTATATGCCTTCTTCTAACAACCTTTTCCATAGCCTGATATGAATTTTCTAAAAGCCATTTGACTCTCTGCTTGCTCCATGGGCAGGCTACAAAAGCCACAGGAGGCAGTTTGCCCAAATGTAGTGTTCAGCCATGCTCATTTTATGGATGTTGCTGCATAGAACCCACTGATTTGAAAGAGTCTCTCACAGTTTACAGGTTGTACTGGAATCCCTTCAGGACCTGGAAAGGGCATTCTAGCAGAAATATAGGTTGTAAAAATCTAAGTAGAATTGCTTTTAATAATCCTTGAAACCTTGCTAGTGGAACACCACTACATTGTATAGACATTTTTAAGAGCTATAAAAACTTTTAAAACTGAAATCTGGTGCTACTTCTTCACCAGACAACAAAAAGTTGTATAACAAATGCCTTAAAACTCCAGTTTTGGACTGGACGTTTTGGGCTTATTCACAATGAAAATAACTTTATCTTATAGCTTAATTTCTCCAGAAATTCTTGGTTGAGCACATGAACACAGGTGACAAAGGAACATCAGTAAAATGGGTACAAATTAAAGAGACAGAATGTCAGCTCAGATGAGGTAAAGTATCAATTATCAAAATAAAAGTACAGAGATAATGGGAATAAATCTCAGAACCAGAAGACAAAATGAAAACCAAAAGCATCCCTGCTCCTCAACAAAAAGACCAAAAATTGCAGCAGACCTGTGAAGTATGAAGTTATGTAAATACAGAAGCACAAGAAGGAAGTACAAGCATATTTTAATGTGAATGAGCTGAGTAAAATGAAATTTGGAAGACAGAGTGGGAATTTTTAAATCATTCCAGAGGTAACTGGTACCTGCTTTTCTCAGGTGCAAAGGACGTGCATCTGTCTCCTGGGCTGCACATGCATCTTTATTTCATGCATCAGTTGACCTGGATGTATAAGAACTATGCAGCTTCTGCTACTTTAAATTGAATTACAGACCACAATATCTGCCTGATGGAAGACTGGCAGTAGGGGACAGGGCAAGGAGACATGGAGAAGATTCAAGTCCTCTGGCAGCACTTTGTTAAACATCCTTCTGCCTTTTTTCAAAGGGGGAACATAAAGTGTCTTCTCAGAAATTCTGCCTGAGGCACTGGGAAAGGGGACTACACTTTCTAGTGGGGAAGGTTAATATGAACCTGTCTGGAGATGAAAAGTGACAGCGTAATCACTCAGTGTCCAGACACGGCCATGCAGCACCTTGCATGGAATTTTCTGCAGCAGCCCACGCACGCCCGGCACGCTGCTTGTGAGAAATACAGAGACCAGGGCAGCTCAAGAGCAAATGTTTGTCCCTTCTTATGCCACCATGTGGCAGAGCACAGCTGCTCACACGCTGCCCACTGAATGGGTATTAAACTGCCAGTGCTCCTAATTGAATTACTGCATCCCCTGTCACGCTGACGTGCTGCTGCTGGAGCTGCAACAGCCTCTCTTTCTTACGGTCTAAGATGGCTTTGGCTGCGTGGCTGCAAAATGCGAATGTATTCTTTAGGAATGGGAAACGTGTAATGAGGGGAGAAAAAGTGAGTCCTCCTGCCTGTGTTTAGGAATTGTGGGCATGAATGTACATACAATTAGATGATCATGCTCTGTTTCTAATCGGGGCTGCCTCTATCTGCAGTTCCACCACTGAGTATCCCACAGCACCTGAGATGATTCCAGCCCGTGGGGGGACTGGAGATGAAAGACCCTGCACCAGCAAAGTGAAGAAACAACTTTAACCCTTCCAACTCACAAGTCTGTCATATTTCTTGGAAACAGTAGGCAGAAAATGCTGTTGCCTTAATTTTTTTTCTGTTTTAAAAAAGATGGAAACAATATTTAAGTCCTCAACTGAAATGATATTTTTGTCTGAAGAGACTTGTGGATTTCCTCTGTAGTGTATTATATCCTCAGTCCAAATCAGGGACTGGGTGGAGATCACAGTCCCCTCACGGCCATTCCCTGGGGAAACTAGGATGTGCTCAGGAGATGATGCCTGCATGTACCAGCCCCAAAATACAGCACAGAGGGAGTTATGTCTTCAAGTTTCATAGTAGGTGAGACATCCAACTATTTTTCCCAAGATGAGGTGCCAGACACAATATAAATTATTATGGAATATCTATGCCTTCAGTTCAGGACCATGACTTGTTTATGAGTGGGATGCTTTGCAAAACATTCTTGAAAAATAGGTTTGCCCATTCTGCCTCCCTTTCCCTGGATTTTTGCAATATTTCTTCTCCATATCTTTCTAATCTGTTTTTCTCACCTTCACCTGAAAGGTGACTTCTTTGGAGGGATGAATGATGAGATCTCTGCAGTGTCTGAAGACAATTCTGGATGAAAGATGCTGCAGGAATGCAAGTCATTACCAGTACTGTATTTCTCTTTATTATGGTGGGTTTAGCCTTATTATATTCTCTGCTTCTTTCTTTGCCAGCTATTTGCACGTGAGCTCTTCTTGCAGTCCTATCCCTCCTCTCTGCTTGTGTTTACCCTGCAATCTTTTCAATCAATCAATCAATCTCTTCACTATTCATTATCTACTTAAAAATGCGCTGTGTTTCATGGTGATTTAAAGTCATATTAGTAAGGACAACTCTCTGTGGTCTGCAAAAGAAAATCCTGTGGTATTTATCTACATGTGGAATCCAGAGACTGGTTACAGCAAAGAAGAGTGAAATATGTCAGCATCAAACACATGGAATGAGGATGCCACCTACAACCAGAGTCTCCACATTAATAATTGGTTTTCTTTTAAAATTTGCCATCTGACTAAAGATCATTATTGCTGTTGAAGCTCCAGTTCTGTACCCAACACAAAAACTTGATCAAGATGTAATGGGCAGCATACAGAGCAGTAGTTCTCAACCCAGTTTCTAAGGACCCTCATTTGAAAAGGAGGAGGCGTGGTTAGTTCTCACATAACCGTTAGAACAATTTCTGCATCCTAATCCAATGATGGAGATGTGTTAGCACCAGAACCAATAAATTCACTATTAGTTACTACTACTATTCAGTTTAAAACTGAAGATCCATGGTAGTCACTAAACCCACACTCTATTCCTTCCCAGAAGGATTTATTAAATGCTTTTTTTCCTGTCTCTCACATCCACAAATCAGTCTTGTGAGATTTTTCCTTGAAAAATGTGCTATTTCTTCCTGTTTTGGCATTTAGGCTCAATGCAGAGATCATAATTATCTTCCATCAACAGTTTGTTTAGTAGTCTAAAAACTTGTAAATATGATAATGAAGGATTGGAGTGGAGGGATGGAAAAAAATATGTAAGAGAAATATATTTTTCTTCAACTCTAAGTGTTTTGTCATCATCGACTTTCAATACATAGTGCAGCACTGTTGATGGAAAACCTCTGAATTACTCTGCTGGCAACACATCACAAGATGTGTTTAGTATTTATGGCTGCACACAGCCCCCAAATTTGCCCTAGATTTGGGCAAATCATCAAGCATTCCAGGAGATGCCTCCCTTTGGAAATGCGGGGGAAGCAGAACCTAACATCACCTTTAAAGAACGTGGGAGCGCACGCTCAGTTACCAGCCGTGGAAGGGGAGGGCTGGAGGGCAGGAGGTAGATGCAGCAGTACAGACATTTTCTTGTGCTGAACAAGAAAAATAGCTTTTCCTACACTGGATTAGATGTACTTTTTAATGCAGCTGGATACCTTTCCCCCCTTGCCTTCTTATTAAGTAGTTTCTTCAGCTTTTGGTGAATTTTCCAAGGGGAACACTTAAAATGCTGTCACAAACAGATGATGGCTTTGGAGCTTTCTTTCAATTCATTTCATCCAGACAAAACCGAAACAAAAACAGGAGGGAGAAGAAACCACTTTCCTCACGTTCCTCAGGATCAGTGTTCCCCACTCTGGCCTCCTCACAGGCTTTCCTGGCCTTTTCCAGAGTGTTTGACCCTGGCCACTGCTGGCAAGGTTGTGCTGCAGCAGACAAATGACTGGTTTGATGCACTATGGCAGCTCCCATGCTCCCAAGTGATGCAGTCAAAAAAGGAACAGGAACTCTTGCCCTCACAAATAAGACTTTAGACCAATAAAAATTCATTTTAATCCTAATGCCCATTTCTCCTTGCTAAAAAACACCTCTTCCCCTCAACCTGCCCTGAAAAGTTACATATTTATCAAGATTTTATTAACTCTTTTTGTATTAAAAAGCTCCAGTTGTACTAGATGACCTTAAATGGAGCTGTGTGCCTCTTAAATTAACAAATACTGCTGTTTGAGAAGAAGGATGAACCCTACAAATAATCCCAGCCTCACTACATCCCAGTGTGCAGTAAAATTCACAGTTTCCATGTAGCTGCATACAGGTGTGTTCCCTCTGTCCTGCTGAACACTGCAGCTCCTGTGAGAGTGCACAAATCACTCTCCTGGATCCCGCTCCATACAATCCCTCCCCTGCAGATCACCACACGCTCAGCTTCACTCGTGCATGGCAGGGCTTCATCCAGCACCAGAAATCCATCCCTGCTTCACACAGGAAGGAGAGAGCAGGGATGGAGATAAGCCAGGAGAAGAGAGCACACAGGGAGAGGGAGCAGCAGCTGAGCTCTAGATGCAAGATAGCTTAGCTGGAAAAGCACAGGAGAACCCCTTGATACTCCACTGCTCTGTGCTGCTGTCACCTGGAGCCAGCATTTCCTGATCTGCCAAGTGCCTGCTGTAAGATGGAAATTTTATCCCAGTGTTCACTGCAATTACGCCAAAGCATCCTTGACAGAGGAAGGTGTGTGGTTTATAAAACACTGACTGGGACTTGGTTTTAACTGTCCAAAACAATACAGAGCTTATCAAAACAACAAAAACAAAGTCCTGCAAACCTCCTGACTGAAAGATTTCATCCTAACAGTTAAAATTGGAGCTAATGCTTAACTAAGGATGATTTTGGCAGGACTTTGCTTTTCTGCACTCTCTGCAGGAAATCAATTAGAGGTTTTATCTTCCTTTTGAAAGAATAAAATTTCAAAGAATAAGTAATCTCTGTTTTAGTCAATACTACCATTCTGAGAGAGATTTTCAACATAGATAAAAATAGATCCAGAAGCCACTGACCTAGGAATAAAACATTACCATAAATGTTTCCTTTCAAAATACCGAGTAAACCTTGTATTACCTCTATGTAACAGTCCTCAAAGTTAGGACAGCACTTAAATATTTTTTTTACACTTAATTGGAGTAATAAACCTTTCTCCCCTTCATTTCTTACTTAGGTTATGAATTCCTCAAAACTGGCCCAGGCTGCACATTTGTGCAGTGCTTACTCCATGTGGACATTCTCCTCTCATAACTTTGGGAGCAGCATCCAAGTACAGCAGGACAATTCCAAAGAATCTAAATAGTCATGTATCTACCTTCTGTTAAATGGAATTTTTTAAAATCATTCTCTTGTGGCTCCTTTTGAGCACAGTAGCTGCAGAAGATGTCATTGCTGGCTTTGAGAATGAGACAGGAACGGTCAGGCAGTAGGACAAGATGATTGTGTAGGTTCTATCCAATTGAACTGTTCTAGTCAGTTGACTGGAATAATAAATGGGAATAAAATTTATGTGGAATAAAATTACAGGGATCTTCTAACTTCTTATGAGCAGGTAGGATACCTGAATACCAAAACATTTGTGTTGGACAAAGCGATGTACTAGTTTGTTGTTTCAGACAGGTAATGTAAACAAAGGCACACACAGGAAGAGTAAAACCTCAAAATACGTTACTTTTCTATTGCAGTTCTGTGTTCCAAGAGAGAACACACAGAAATGGATTTACAAAGCTCCTAGGAAATATGCATAAAACACACACGTACAGGATATTTAGATTTTGATGCACACATAGTTATAATGCCTATACATACTGCATCTGCCATAAAAAATATCTTTCTTCTGCAGCATCATCATATTTTGCCAAAACTGAAATACCCTCGTTCTTTCACTTCTCTGTCATTGATCAAATAAATGAAGATGCTCACTGATCCCTTTGAAGAACAGTAATAGTGACCACAGTAATATTTTCAGAGGTTTTCAACAAAAGTAGACAGATTAGGGGCCTTGAAACACATTCCCTTCATGTGCCTCAGTCCCCCTGCCATGAAGTGTAGCCACAGGTGCTTTTTAAAATACATGATTCACTATCCACGATAAATTACATATATGAAAAACTAGCTCTTTCTGGAAATACAGTTCTTGCAATTGACTTCCAAGTCTCACCTACTACTAATTTTTTTACTCTTTTAGTTCATATTTTTTACTCCATCAGTAAAATTCAGGCATTTTGCTCCTGAAGTGTCCTATACCATTTCATCCTAAGACCCCAAATTTCAATTGGGTTTCATCTTCTCTTCCTCCCCATGCATTCCCATGGATTCAAAAAGCAAACTATGAGCCCTAGATGATACCTAAACCATAGGGTCTCAAGGTCCCTCTCAGTTCAAGGGCCTGTGAGCTGTCCTTCAAAGGCAACACAGGAGGTGTGTGAGAAATATCCCACTCCACTGGGACTGCATGCCAGGAAAAAAACAAACATCAAACTGATTCAGTGCTATGAGAATCTCTACACAGAAAATCAGTCAGTCTCATGATAGGAGTGCAGTGACATATCAATGGAGCAGTGGGACAAAACAATCTCCAGAAATCAAACAAATTCAGGAATAAGTAGGGAGCTATCAGGAACTTCACTGCCTCCCCAGCAGGAGATCACATACCAGTCTCTAGCCACCATGAATTCACATGTGTGTGCTAGACATGAGGAAAGTGCAGTTAAAAAAATGATTAAAATATTTTAAAAAATAAAATAAAGAAAAAAACCTGCAGAAATATACCTGTGCCCCCCAAAAAGCTACACAGTATCTTACCTGGGTCATCTGTGGTACCTTAGTGCTACAAAACCACTTGACAAACATCCTTCTTAAAAACCTGCAAGCTACATTTCCTTCCCTTCAAGGAAATGCTGGAACTGGACAGAAAGCTGTAAAGCTCTTTAATGCAGCTGAACACAGATACCATAGGAATACCGAGAGAATAAAAGTTTTACACATTTTACTTCCTTTTTTTTCCTAGTGAGCTGTGACACCTACTGTTTCTCACCTATGGTTCCTCTTACCCACAAAATTACTCACTGTGTAGACACACACATGTAATCACAGTAATTATCTTCAAAAACTGAACAGATGTCCTTGAAATGGAGAGCTTTCATCTTTGTTTCACTAAACTAGGACTTTAGATAAGCAACTTCACATACCTTTTAATTTTCTTTAGGCAAACTATTCCTTTGCAAAACTTTTCTATAGACAACAAAGCTGTGAGGAAGCAGGCAAAGAATTATGAGTGACTTTTACTTTCTGAGCTTTGTGTTATTTTGAAAAGCCTCAGAGGCATTTCTGGGAAGGAAGGAGATAGCAAACAACAACAATAAAAATTATAATATCATTAAGGATGCCTGAAATGACATTGTCAGTGTTAAGGAAATGCCTGTGTTTGTAACATCTCATCATTCAAGACTGCCACTGACAAATTGCCATAACTAAATGGCACTGCAGAGGCAGCACTTGCCAGCTACTCTGTGCACAAACTTTGACCCAATCAAATTGGTTTGGATACCACAGATTTAATTAGGCAGACAGAAACTATTGTGTACCCATGAATAAATCTTTGTAATAGGGACTTCACATTGATCTTTTTTACACAGGCAGGAATTCAAGTTATGCTACATTGTTATAAATCAAATTATAGTGAATGTCTTGGAGAATTTATCAATGGATATGATTGATTTTTTTAAAAAGTACATCTCTGAGATGCATGTTTGTGCATCTTAGTTCAAACCAGTCATCAAAGAGCACATTAGAAATCATTCTGATTTCTTTCTTTGCATTTTGCTCTACATACAAAGAAAGTAGAGAATTCATGGAGCCCTTCATCAAGAATACTGAGATATCAGAGCAGAATTCCAAACACTTTGCATTTGCTGTTCTAGTGTATCTGGTTGTATCCGACCATGTTTTTCAGTGCCTAATATTTTATGCCACCTCCATTTTGTGTTTCTTCTGCAAAACATCTATTTAAATCTTGCAGCCCTTCACCTTGCAAGGAAAGGGAACAGATTAGCAGATGTAGAGTGCCCCCCAATTCACAAAACTCTGTAGATGTACATTACTGTTAATAAAATCCTTATTGTTGTGCTACCACTACAAGAAATAAGCAGGGGCACAGGGCAGCAAAAGGTAGCAGAAGGGTTAGAAATACATGGCAAGAGATAAAAGGACACAATTTTCTTGGAGAATAAAAGGTGCATCTCTGTGTGATCTATCAGTCCCTCCTGCTGTCACCACAAGCTGACCCCTATGCTTTCTTTGCATGGTGAATATGCCCCAGTTAGGTCGATGTAATGCTTCCTTTTGTCTGCAGGGCTCCCACTGAAAATTAGCTGCCACAGACAACTGAAAACAGCAGAAATATTTTCAAAAACAGCCGAGACAAAATCTGAGTTAGGAAGCAGACAACCCAGTTTTCAGCTAGATACAGATTACAGAGGGTTGAAAGATGTCAACAACTATTTTCATCCCTTTTGAGGTTAAAATTTTTGTTACTATTTATTAATGCTAAAGTGAGGGGAAAAAATAAAACCCCCAAACCCTTCTCATTGCTGTGCTATACAAATGTTGTGGGGAATTTGCTGCTAGAGAAGAAAGCTGCAGGCTAGGCAGAATGCACTGTGGGCAGCCATGGCCTGCACAGTCTATGTCCAGAGGAGTCAATATTTCTGGGTTTTTATCTCTTGGTACACTTCATAGAAAAATAAAAGGTTCAAGCAGGATCTCAGACCATGTGTTACAGGTCCAGGTAATCTGCTTGCCTTTACTATCTCCAGGCTATTTGCCTCTGCCTTCAGCAGATACCTTGACTGTCTCTGGTAGTTTTTTAATGAGAGAAGAGAACTTGAGTGTTCTTGTTAAGCCTGAGAAAGAGCACTTGGCAAGGCCATGGATTTTAATGGAGCATGTCTTCCCTACCCTCTATTCCTACTTGTTTGGCAAACACGGTCATTGTTCAGCATAAAAGCAGTATGTACCCTGTGCCAAAACAAAATTAAGTGGTACACTGTGATCTCAGCCAGGGTGAGGGATTTATGGTACCAGGCATTGTGCAAAAACAGAATTAATGACAAGACTGGAAACCTTACAAAGCAAAGAGATGGGATAAGCTAAGAAGCAGGGGAAAATAGAGAATGTGTTGGAAAAGATCCAAGGGTCTACTATAGAATAGTGAAATTGAATCAGCAATGTCTTTACTGTATTTCTAATTTTGCTGTCTTGGACAATAGCAAAACTGTTCCTTCTCCACACTTTTATATTCTTTATCCATACCCCTAAAGGGGATGATGATTATTTAGCTATGAGGATAAGGCACTTTGCTGAGAATCTCACACTTTTACCCCTATCTCTGCATCAGCTTATTCAAAACAAAATATATTCTTCAGGTTCAGTGTTTTACATGTCCAACATTCAGCAGTATCATTCTGAAAAACTATACATGGTCGTCCTCACATGAGGGAGGGAAAGGGATCTGATTGTTGGATCCTGACTCCTTCTGAAACTTTTTTCACGTGGATGAGATAAGATTCACAGAAAATCTGCTTGTTACAGTAATGACATTGAAGAAAAAAATACAGAGTTTTCCAAATTAATGTTGTGCTCCAACCTCTCTAACTCATACAGTGACACAGTTTTTTCATGCACTGTATGCTGCACTAACTTTGTTGTCACAGGGATGAGCAATAATCCAGAGAAGGAAATGCTTACAGCCTGCTTAACTCCACATTATGAGTTCTAATGACTCCAGACATACTCACAGATTATGGACAAGGATAAAATTATGTGAACATTTCCCACTTTGGGTTTAAAATTAATCAAATTTAAAATAACCTGTATTTCATAATTTACTGAAAAGTAGGGTGTTTAATATAAAATACAATGTTTCACATCATCTCCATTCAAGACACTTATTCAAACCTTATACTTTTCTTACAGACATGCTTCCTTCTTTTGTGTACAAAACAATGGTTATAGACAGCAAAGGCAATAAAAATGTCATCTTCTGTAAAAAGTTACAACTCTCCTACTACTCCAAACACCAGCAGTTGCAATTTTTACAGTCACTAAATTCCATAAATGCTTTATAAGTTCTGTTATGTGTTACTAAGACTCATGGTGTTTATGAAGTTTGTCACACTAACAACTCTGAAGACTAGAATCTTCTTTTTCTTCTCTCCCACCCTGTGATGTAACTTTAAATGCTTGAAATAATTAGACTTTTAAAAATGTATTTCCATTAAACATATATGCATGCTTGTTGGTATATGTGTGCATACACACACAAATAATGTCAAGGCTATAAACAGTTTCAATGGTTTGTTTTCTTTAAAAGATAAATTTACAAGGTTGCTATCTTAATAGCTGCAGTGAAAAGAAACATAGATTATTTCTTTTCTTTTGACTGTAGCTTACTACAAGTGTCCCAGGTGTCTCTTTGGTCATCTGAGTGAGGGAGCAAGAGGTTGAAGTATGGTTTCTTCCTTCCAGTCCTTTGAGATATTTCATTGGCAGGTTCTTATTTCTGAACAAAATTGTCATGATTTTGCTCTAGTTTGATGGCTAAGCATTGTGGGTATATGGACTGTGTATTCCCTAAAAGACAGTATGATCTTTAAGTCAGATATTCAGGGTAACAAAAAGGTAAACCTGGAAATTATTGGGTTTGCAGTCAGAACAAGAGAGGTGTGTATATTGATATTTCAGTATGATGCCTACCAACAGGAATAAAGATTCCTCATTTACTTTGCTGAGCAATGTCATGTTGGTAGACCAGCAAAATGATCTTTCCCAGACTCACTGGTCAGTGCTAAAAGTGGTTTGAAACTGCGTAAGAGGGATGAGAAAAGGTCTGGTCCATGACCTGGGTCAGTAGGAGACAGCTCTCCCCTCTGGTGGCTGAGCAGCAGCTGTGCCAGCCTGGGGGGGATAAGATGAGCTGTTCTGTGTGTGGTTATTGATGTTCATAAGAATAAAGGTACAAGAAACATACCCCCCAAACAAGAATTCATTAAGAGAAAGTATGTTCATAAGGGAGGAGCTTTCCAAGGGAAGTTTTTACTGCAGCTAACACTGCAGTCCCAGGGAGACCTGACAGTGTCCCTGTCAGCAGAGCAGTTCAATCCCTGTCCAGGGCACAGAGACTGCAGTTACTCTGTAGACATTAAACCTGAATGTACAAACTTTGCTTATGTAGTTGTTTCTTTGCAAGAGATTACAAGCCAGCCTTTGGATAAAACAGCAGCACAGAGACTTCATCCCACAGACCACCATCCCTCTCTTCCACACCACCCAAGACCTGCATTCCAGTGTAAAGTTCCCCGCATTTTATTAGAAAAATACAGCTACAGCCACTATGCAAGGGACATTAATACCCAAAAATTAGTAATTACTCCAAGATTCAGTGTCTATCCTTACACAGAAAGCCATTTTTTTCATGTTTGACAGACATTGGCAATGCTATTCCCATATATTTACATCTCACTTTTCCCCTACAATTTCTAGAATGCATTTCACACTCTGTACAGACAAGTTACTGTCTAATGACTGCCTAAATGCAGTGAAGACGAAGAAGTCAGTTTAGGCATCATGGAACCAGGGACTATGCTTACATTTTATAAACCATTATGAACTGCAGTTCATATACCTCTTTCTATCATATTTAGGAGCCAAGGAATCAGAGGTGTCAGAAATATGAAGTTGATTAATGACTGAAATAGCTTTCTCAAGGTCCACTGCATTTGCCTACCACCTACAGTGTTTATTCAGTCACACGCTATAAGTTCTTTGAAAAAATTACTGTCTTCCCCTCAGCAGAAAAGCTGGGAAAATGGTCCAGCCTAGACTCATGAAAAGAGACTGTTCAGTTTGCTTCTTGGCATGAAAAGCCTTCACAGTAATTTTCTCTACATCTCCTGAAGAGAAACTGAGAAAAATAAGTTTCAGCCAAAATAACTCAAAACATTCTTGTAAACAAAGCAGACTTCCCTTCTAATCTCATTTCCTTGCATTGCAATGTTAGAAGTGTATGGACAGCATTTGGGGGAAGCTATTTTTGGTTTTACACCAGCAGGTATTTATCAATCACGTGCTATATTCCCAACTTTCAGAAATTCAGCATAAATTCTGAATGAGAGGGGTTGCAGTGATTTGCCAAGAACAAACACAAAACATGACACCAACACGTGACACGTGCTGAAATCCACTACCACCCATTCTGTTTGCCAGATCTCCAGAACTCTGGTTTTGTTCGTTCATTATCAAGCCAAATTCTCATACTATCGGTGAAGAATTAGCTCCAGGTTCATGCAATGTCCTCGTCTGTGCCTGGGCTCCCCAAACTCCCTTGTAGTACAAACAGTTACTCATAACAGCTCCTTAGCAGAAGAAACTGTTCTGTGCTGCACGGCTGCTTGCACTGCCTGGGACACATCCTGCTGCAGGGGGGGACCGAGAGCTCAGCTGTCTGACACAGGCAGCACGCGGTGTCTGTAGACGAAAGGTCATCTGTTTGCTCTTACTGGGAATAAAGTAATATCAGATTTTGTAATAATGCATTAATGGAAATACTGCCACAATAAAGAGGAGTTCAGAGGGAAATCAATCTGCAGACAGAAGCTGAGAAAGCAGGAGGGATCTGCAACTCATTTGCTAAACGTAATGATTCGTTGTTTTAAAACGACAAAATAAGAAAACATGTAGGTGAAAGGACTCTGTATGTGGAAGTTGAGAATTCAGACAAACTGATACTTCTTTATGGAATGGGAAATAATGTCAGATTTTATATATGTCATTAGGAATACTCTTCAATCTCCTCATAAACTTGTCTGCTAAACAGTCCACTATGGGAAAGACAGGGGAGATCTGATACAATTGTTACATTGATTTGCTAAATCAGGTATCCTGCACTCATATTCTTGCTGTAGGTGCTGACAAGACTGGCCCATAATCCAACACTTACATATTAATCTCTACTATAGTCAGGAAAGATTAGAATACTGATAAAACACGTTAGGGATGGTGGGAAAACTCTGAAGTTTCTTTATCCATGTAGAAACAGTTTTGTCAGCTACGTACCAAGAAGAAAGAAACACTGCTATCCCAGTCTGAAGATGAAATAATTACAGGGATAAATACATTTTCTAAATAATCAAAACACTCCCAAGACAAGCACAGTTCCTTCGCTTACTCTTACAGCAAACAGATTTAACTGTCTCATCAACATTGTCAACTACTAAAGCAAATGTTCCTGGCAAGCATCTGAGATACAAAGAGCTATAAAGATCATATTTTTATTCTGAGTTGAGGTCTAATCATAGCAGCTTCATGAGAAGTTTTTTGCACAAATTAGCTCCTAGCAAACAGATTTGCTTTCATCAAATCACAATTGACTGATGTTTCTGGCACAGAGCTTTAATGCACACCAGGATTCTCATGTGAAAGAAAAGGGAAACCATATGTCTCGATTCACCTTCAGTACTCTCTGCCATATGATCTTGTATTCTAGTGACAAAATGCGTTTAATGAACAGAATGTGTTGAAATCTATTTCCAAAAATGGGTAAAAAGTAAAATACTAAACCCATTTTAAGACTAAAGAGCTTCATTAATAAAACCACTACAGTTCTATATAAATTAATGAATTTTCTTTTATTCCACAACCTGGTTTGCCATAAAGGTACTTCAGGCTCTAAGAACTGATTTTGCTTTCTTGTTATGCAGGTTTGAAGAGAGATCAAATGAAAAAAACCCCACACCTTGAGGATGTCAGAAACTTATTTTAAATGCTGCTATACCAATAGCTTAAGGGCAACTACTTTTTTAGACACCCTAGAAAAAGATTATTTTTTCAATTAATAAAATATTAGCTTTTCAAAGTCCTAACTCCGTTTTTGCAAGTAGTAGGTGAGCTTGCCCCCTAATTCCATTTTTTTTCTTCTTAATCAGAAAGTTGAAAAATAAATGTTAGACTTTATCAAAGACATAAATTGGTAGCTCCTACACCCTTCTGAAGTAGAGCATAAAATGAGACTATATCCTTAAATTCTAATGCCACAGAAATCAGCATCTATATACTGTACCACGAAAAAAAATCATTCTGCCTATCCTGAGTAATAAATACATTTCTGTAAAAGAGTTGCAGTTAAATCTCTGGCTACTCTGTATGTTTAAGAAAATAGCACCAGGATTATTTCATATTTCTCAATTTGCACCAATACAATAGAAAATGGATTTGCTAGTGGCTGCCCATCTTGATGGCTTCTAGTTTATTCTAGTTCTAGTCTCAGAATTTGAAAGAATTTGCGCTTAATAAAACATAGCTATCTTAAAACTATTGTTTGAACCGAGTTGGAGGTGGCTTTTTTTGTTTGGTTTGGTTTTCAAGCAAAACGACACAGTGAGCAAAATAATATATAATTACCTCTATAATTCTAGTCTTTAAAAGCAGTTTCTGACTGCTTCTTTACAACTTGTCTACAGCTCCTCTGCTTCTTTTGCAACACAAGTTTCATTCTACTGCACAATCAAACACTTTACCCCCAAAAAAGTGTTGAACTGCAGACTGTACCCCAAAGTACTGCAGTTTGAGTGGCTCAGTCCTTTTGACACCTTGATTTACAGTGACAGCTGTGCTGGGAGTAGACAAAGGCTGGAACATCAAGTGCAGCACAGCAGCTGTGCCACTCCAGCTCAGGTTTGAACTTGCAGCTCACTTCAGTGGCAGTTCAGAGACCTGAGCCTTCACTCCCCATCACAGATATGACAGAACCCCACAGTTGTTTGCTTAGGATGCACTGATTCCTCCTCACATTTTCACGTGTACTTGCAGAGTGTAACAAGCTTGGACAAACAGCAGGCAAGACTCTTTGCTCTAAATAATGCTTGTTTTATCAAATAAACTTAAGGGAAACACTTCAGTACAAACATATGCAGATGCCATTGAAATCATTAATTTCTGTTCAAAGTTACCCAAGAAACAGGTCTGCAGAATAGAAGCAAAGCTGGTATTAACTTGTCAGTTTTATTCAAGGTATGTTAAGAATAAAAGAATCATCCAATTTACCCATTTGTAAGTTCAATGATAATCATAGTCTGAAGGCTCCACCAGATTTCTCAAGGAAAAAAGATGATTGCAAACACTGCTTTGCGTCTGAGTTATTTCTTTAGGTGGACTGGATTGATTTTCTGAGTGTGGTAGCAAAAACTTTGCTTTCCAGTTCTCAAGAGAAAACACAGCAGAAAATGAAAGCAGAAGGAAAAATTTATTACAACAAAATGAATACAGGTTCGTGTGATGGACACTGGCCTGATTTTTCATCTCCTGCTATTTAGGTAAAAAAATACTCCTTTCTGTTCCTCCTTGTAAGAAGGACTCAAAGTATTGACATTTTTATGTGGAAAGGCAATCTTTTTCTTCACAAAGCTCAAGATACTTAAAAAAAAATCTGGTTAGAACAAAGGAAGCATTATGATAATTCCTTTCTAGGGATAAATAAACACTAATAAATGAGAATTAAGACAAAACCCTGATCTGACATCTGCTAATTAGTCAAGCTCCAGTGGCACACAAATTGCAGCTCTGGGGCAGTAACTTGCCTTGTTCAACACCACATTTTCTCAACCTCACGTGTGAGTAGCAAATCAAGCACTTCCTTAGCACAGGAAGAAATGTCTCCTTGACAGCATCCAGGCTTACACACTGCACAGAAAGAGGTCACACATTTACCAGCTTCAGAGCCAAAATTATTCTTGTCCCACTGCACACAAAGAACATCTTTGGTGTTCCTGCCACTCTCTGGGGAGTTTGCTGGAACTCATTCATAACAAAATAGGAATTTATTTCCACAAGGTAGAACGACTTTTATTCCCTCTAAGGCAAAAGTATTGTACCTAATAAAAGTAAAGCTATACAAGGAAAGAGGGAGGATTTCAATAAAACAAAACTGGCTGCAATAAACCAGAGTAAATTTTGAGTATTAAACATCCCCAGTGCTAAGGAGTCACAGATGTCACAGAGTAGGAAGGAAAGAATCCAGCCTAAAATGCAGAAGGAAGATTATCTTCTACTGACTAGGAATAACTGTGCTAGAGACAAAACTATCAAAACATGTATTACTATTTTTATCCTGCTCAAAAGATTTGAATACCCAGTTTTGTATCAGCTGGATTTAGTGCCACCCCTCTCTGGGCCCAGCCATGCAGACACAGTTTTTCACCCAGTGAAGAACACGCCTGTCTAAGCCATGGGCGGCCAGGTTCTCCAGAATATTATGGGAAACAGTGTCAAGTTCATGCTAATCACTGTCATTCATCATCATGGATCAGGAAAAGCAAGATATTTTCCTTGTCCATTGCACTCTGCAGCATCCAGAAACTTTGTGCTGTTTATCTCCCTCTGCTTGGATTTCACTCATTCATTATTAGTTGATGGAATTTTTCAGATCAGCCAATGAACATAAAAAACTTGACCACCAACTACTTTGTATAAGAACATAGAAGGAGTTTCACAAGGAACAGGAAACAATGTGCCTTTTTATTTCCTATTTGAAGGAAAATTATTTATATCAGCTTTCATAATTTGGTCCTTTGAGATTCCAGTCATCAGCAAAATTCTTTATTAGACTTGTATGACAACAAGATAAAAACTGGTTGAAAGAAAAGCCAGCTGAATGAAAACAAGCGTAAAAAAAGGGAGAATGATCATTGCTGCAACTGAGATACACGATACACATTATTGAATGAAATTTAGCTCCTTAGCTCACACAGGTTTGGTTTATGTGGAGGGTTTTTCCTTATTTAATAATGGATTATGTAAAAAAATGAAAAGATTACAGAGAAAAAACTTGTGAAGTTACATAGTTTGTATGACATTTCAAGAGTATGAAGTATATGAAACACTGCAGTATCATATTGAGCCACATTTCCATTTCTAATAACAAAACAATCAGGTGCAGCCTCTTATGAGACTGATTGCTAATTTTAAAAAGGAGAACATCAGGCTATCCAAGCAATATCCAAAATCCACCCAGTTTATATAGAAAGACCTAGATTTGTGACACCCTAAAGTTTCAGTCTACAGCTGCAAGCAAAGCAGCCCACATTGCACTATCAGTATTCTATTGCTGGCTGCTTCAGTGCCACTGAACCACTGCTACCTCCTGTGGGGATCCCCTGGAAAACAGCAAGTGCATCTCAGGAGGTGAGATCGCTGCCTGACATCCTAATTAAATGGAACAGCTTCTAGTATTTACTGTTTAGGGGGGGCGGGAAGTAGGATTCAACATAAGGCAATCTCATGACTTCATTTACTCAAACAACCTTTTGCATATATATAGCCTTCTTAGGCAAATGAATCTTGAAGAGGTTAAAGTATTAAAAATTAAGACTTTCAACCCATATCCTAAAACCAGTTATGTAGCAAATCTGTAGCACAGCAAGGTTAAGTTACTTGCTGAAATCAAACTGCAGGTTTTTTCCCCATTGCTCAGTTATCCATAAGAGGATAGAGGAATTATTGACCACTGTTTAACATTTTGTTCATTTATAATCCAGTTGTTATTAGAGTAAGCTTTCTTCACATACCTCAGCTATACACTGTTATTTCTACTCCCAAAGCTGTATAACAGCTTAGTCTCTCTCACTGTATGATACAGTTATTTTTAACCTAAAAAGCATGTCATCCTGTCATACGGTTCCCTCTGTCAGTTCTTCCATCTCAGCATAGGAATCACACTTTGGAGCAGACTGCTCTCATAGTAAAATATCATAGACAGTACTGAGATCAAATGAAACCCAAACTATCCCATTGTTATAATCTTAAAAAGCCAATACATTTAAGAAACTGTATCTTTTAGCATTGCTACTTCAGTGGCAACCAGGAAAACTGTGGTGATGGATTTTCAAATCCAAGAACCAAAAGCAGAGCCAAACGTAATTTTCGTCTACATATTGTTACTACCACTCAGCACAGTGTTTGTACTTTAAGTGCTGTTCTAGAAATACCTCCTTCCGTATCAGAACAGATCCCTGTGGAAATCAGACTCTATGCTACTGATCACTTGCATTTTATTTACAAAATTGCAAATTCATTTTCCTACATGGAAATTTTTATTATTCAGACAGAGAAGAGAGTGGGGAAAAGAGGTGTGACTTAAGTGACTCATTATGTTCTCCCAGCAAGTGGTACCTACTGCAAATGAACTGCTTGTAGGTATACTGTACACTTTGTAATACAAGCCTTTTGGCCAACTCACATGAATTACTTTGAAGAAAAGAGGATTCATTCCATAAAGTTCCTTAAATGGAAAGCATACTACATCTATTTGCACCAAGTAATGTGTAACTAGTAAAGTCCAAAATGTCTGTGCATCAGGAATTGAGGCAGACATGGAGCACATTAGATAATAATTGCACAGTGTTTTCTGCAGCCAACAACGAACAGCAAATTCAGTTAATTATAATCACCATTATCATCACCTCTAAACGTAAGCCAAATGACTGTAAATGCTGCATCATTTTTCACTTAAAACAGCACTGATGTATTTTGGTGCCCTACTGTAATACAGTAATGAAAATACTTCAGGGGAAAAATAATTTAAATAGTTGGTATACCAACCTAAGCCTTTAGGCAGAAGCATTCGCTCTCTAAATCCCTGTTAAGTAATTGAATGAAAAACTGTTGACAATGGAAACTTTGTTGACTCCTCTCGTGTTATGTAAAGTAGGACAGAGGATGTGGGAATGCCTTAGCCTGATTATAAGCCACAGCCCATGGGGTGGCACCCTGAATATTGTTCTTCCCCTTAGCCTGGAAAGTTCTGTCAAGTTCGGTTCTGTATTTGTTCTGTGTTACAACTCCACCCCCCAAACCCCCTCATTGGATTGTATCCCAGTTGTGTCCTCCCCTCTCCCTGTCCCTCATTGGTTCCCGTTCTGTTACCGCCCCCTTGAAAAGCCGTTTCCACACCCACCTAAGGGTCAGTCCGGCTCGGGAATTCGGCCAGTCTAGATGCTATATTCTGCTGTGTAGGTCCGGATTGCGTCGGATTAAAAGCTATTGGACTGCACCCTCCCGCCTCCTTTGTTCTTGGGACGCTTTCTGCCTTGAAATCTGGCTACCTGGCCGAGCCGCACCGAAGAGGGAAAAAAGCGCATTTTCCCACCTGGCTCTGAGATTCTCCCTTGTGTTTCCTCTGCTGCCTGCTGAGCGGCGAGGACGCGTGGGAGACGTGGCTGTGCTGCCTCTGCCTTGTAAGCTCGGCCAGGGAAAAACCCAGGAAAGCGAATAAGAGGACAGTTAAAGAGAACCCTCTGCCTTTCCAAAACACCGGACAGAGACATCCAAAAGTTAAACAGGGAACAGAAGAAACAGCAATAAAGGACAGTCTGTTATGGTAGAGGGCGTGGGATTTCCAGTGAGAAATGCTATTCATCAACTCGAGCATCCTTTACCTTACTACTGATGAGAAATCTGCTAGAGATGAGCCTCATGCAATTACACAAATATTTCTCTGATATTCTCATACAAGAGGTGTGGCAAGGTTTTGGTGGTGGGCGAGGTACAGGTGGCTTCTGCTAAGCAGCTTCCCTGTGCCCAGTGGACACAGTGCCAGCTGGCTCCAGGATGGACCTGCCACTGTCCAAGGCCAAGTGATGGTCAGAGAGCCTCTAGGAGAATGTAATTGAGGAGGAGGGAAAAAACCTGCTGGGGGAGAGCAGCTAGGGAGAGGAGTGACATGTGAGAGAAACACCAGGGTCAGTAAAGAGGAAGGGGGAGCAGCTGCTCCGGAAGTGAGAGCAGAGATTCCACTGCAGCTGGTGGTGCAGGCAGGAGGAGCAGAGATCCACCTGCAGCCTGTGCAGGACCTGGAGCAGGTGGATGCCTGCATTCCTGGAGGAGTTCAAGGGCAGTCTGGATGGGGCTTCTGAGCAACCTGGCCTAGTGGAAGGTGTCCCTGTCCATGCAAGGGGTTTGGAACGACATGATTTTTAAGATCCCTTTCAGCCCGAGACAGTCTATGGTTCTCCTCAAAGGCAGCTGTGACCTCCACGGGAAGCCTGCACTGAGGCAGGATCCTGGCAGCACCAGGGGACCTGTGGAGAGAGGGACCCACAGTGGGACAGGGGAAGAGTGTGAGGAGAATGGAGGGACAGAGACATGTGATAAACTGACTGCAACCCACCTTCCCTGTCCCCCTACATGGCTCAGGGGAAGAAATTGAAAGTGAAAACTGGGAGTAAAGCTGAGCCCAGGAAGAAGGGAGGGGTGAGGGGAAGGTCTTTTAAATTCTGAGCAATGTCTCCTTGTCCTTATCTCAGCCCATGAGCCTTTCTTATTTTGGTCCCTCTGACCACCTGAGGAGGGGAGTGATAGAGAGGTTGGTGGGCACCTTTTGCCTGGTCAGGGTGACAGCAAGCACAGGAGCACAGAGAGGAGAAAAAACCCCAGAGCTGCAAAACTGAAAGTAAAATTGAAAGTTTACTGTTTGTGCCACAATAGTTCCAGCCCTAGTTCAAGTGCGAACTTAGACTCATAGCAAACAACTGCTCAAGAAGCTTTTTCACCTGTGCAGTGCATGCAGGCAGGTATATTCCCCATCCTCTCCACAGGGGAGCAGCAAGCATCGTCTTCAGATTTTAATTACAGGCAAAGTGTTTACACTTTTTGATTTCCGTGCTGAGAGCTCTTTTTTACCTCTTCACAAGTTCTTCTAAAACCAACTTATTTTATTTTTCTTTTACATATATTGTAAACCTTCTCAGCTGGTGAGAAGGAGGAGCTTCCACGGTGAAGGAAAATCTTCACTCCCCGATCACAGGGAACTTCTGCTTACCACAGCTTTAATTCCTTGTGCTTACCCCTGCTTATTCCATAAAGCCTTTACTCTCACCTCCACCCACTTCATTTGTATTTTCCTCTCCTCCCCTAGGCAGTGTAAGTGACAAAATGAGTATTTTTAAGGAGAGCCAAGTTATTAACGCATATTTCACTTCTCAGCTGGGCCTCCTAATAAGCTCATTACTGCTTAGAGCCGGGCTAATCAGGAGAGGAGTCAGGATGTCCAGCAGAGAACCAACACAAAAATGAAAACACACTAAAAAGTGCAGCTGGAACTCAATCCTAGGGTTGGGAAAGCAGGTACACCAGCGGACCAGTCTGAAGGTGAGCAAGTGCCTCGTCACTGCTGACCATAACAAAGATTTGGCATTAACAAGCACAGTTCTATTAGTGTCCAATTTTGTCATAGAATTTTTTTTTTTTAAACAAACTCAATGAAGTTTGGTTGGTTTGTAGCCACAGACAGTTTAACATGCAGTACAGCACCTTTTGACGCAGCATGGCCCTAAATATTAAATGCATTGGTTTGCAGCTGCTACATTTGTTCTGGCTAACACGGCCGTAGTGTTTGCTTTGAGCTGAAGCTTCTTCTCTGTAGTCTGAAAAGCAGCACAGACACGCCTCACCTTGAGGAGATGAAGGCTCTTACTCTGGAAATAAGCAAGTTCAAAAAGAGTCCAAGGGGATCCAAAAGTGAGCCAACCCAGCAACCAAAACACACCAGGCAAAGGAAATGTGTGTGACCACCCGGATAAGGACACAAGGGCTGAAGGGGAATCAGGGAGACAGATAATACATAGCCAGTACTTCCAGTCATTCTGTAAAATGTTTTTATAGCTTTTTTCATAACTTTTATAGGTTCCAAAGAATGACAGGACCCCCCCCCTTGTAACAGTAATACATAAAAAAGGCTTCATACAGTCAGAATAAGAAATAGGTTGGAAAAGCTGATGCATTCAGACTCTAGAACCAGTATTCATGCAGACCATGGTAACAGTGTGCTGCTGTAGTTCCTTAATATCCATGAAAAATGGACCCTCTTAGGCATCCTGCAGAGATTCACTTAATGCCTTTGAGATTTCTGCAAAGGGGAATGAAATGCTGTGATTTCTCTGTCACATGAGCACTACAAAGCCCTTGTTCTGTGGGAAATGTGTCTCAACCAAAATTAGAATTTTTTTTAGGTTTTCTTCTAAATTGTCTAATCTTAAATTTCATGTGGTCCTGTACCTTTTCCAACATTTTTCACGTGTTCTCAGAAAAGAACAAACCCACTGTGAATACTTCAGGTATTTGCCTATATTCCTTGGGTGAATTTTATTAGGCCCTGATACTTTGAAAGTATTTAAATTTTCATTTAAATTATTTTTTTATTATTATTCTAGACAGCTCTTATCTACATATTTGTGGTGCTAACTGTGTTACTATGTGATCTCAGTTAAGTTTGCTAATGAAGAAATACACAAAATGATATTAGAAAATCCTTTCCTTTGGCACTGTATACTCTTAGCTTTCCCTCTGGCTCAAATAATATACACCTCAAATACAATATTTCTCATTCCCAGTCAATCATAACAGTTGTAATTTTTGTAGCGTACAGTAGTTACAAATAGTTCTGAAGTCGAAAACAGTTTGAGGGACTATAAAATGTGAATTCATATTATGTGGTCAATGGAGTGACCACATAAATGAAGCAGATTATGTTCCTTGTATCTATAAGCAAAAAGTGGTAGAAGGAAATTTATAATCATTTATCATCCATTTCTTTATCTGGGGGTAAAGGCTTCTGGAGCTCAGTGTGATCTATTCTTATCCAGCTTTAGAGCAATGAGCAAGCCTTAAAGCCTACCAGGGGTTTGTTCTTACCAGATGCTAATCTTGAGAGCAAATCACCATCCCTGGTGTGGTCTGGCTGCTGTCTCTAGAGTGCCTCCCTAACAGCCAAAACTCCTCCTCACTTGAGGAGATTTGAATATCATCAAGTCTGCCTCTTTTCAATAGAAGGTATCAAAATAATTCTGCTGCTAGAAATGTAAGTCAAGGGTGACCATTTCACTACAGGCAAAGATTTGAATGAAGAAGGAACAAAAAGGCTCATGAAAATTAGAAAAATAATGAGTATTGTAAATTTTGTTTCTTAAGCCATGGGAATTATATGAGGCAGAAGACAAAGCTGCCCATGAAAAGTAGAAAACACAATTCACACAGAATCCAAGAGAAAGCAATATGTTACTGAGAATGATATATGCACAAGGTGCTACCAACCTCAGTATTATGCGAAAATGGAAAAGAGTGTCCAAGTACCTGCCTGTGGCACACAAGCCACGCGTTGTTTGTTCTCCTATTCTCCCACTTTTCCTTCCTTAAGGAACTTCACATGTATTCACAAATGTTTTGCAAAAGAAATTCAGACAAGCATCACAAGATACATTTCTAATGATCAAATTCAAAAGCCTTTCAATACCCCAAAATTAAATATGCACAGTAAAAAAAGCATTACCATTGATTAAGTGAAAAAAGCAAAACCACTGATTTGGAAAGACAAAGGGAATAAATAACATCCATTAAAGGTCCAGGTTATGCTATGGAAAGCTATTCAGCACACAAATTTAGTACATATGCATGAAAATCCAATTGACACAATAGCTTATAACCATTCCAAAGAACCTATTACAGCCCATCATGTAAATGGTTACACATAACAACGCAGCCATTATGGTCTGTAGTGCTCTGGATCTGTGAATTAAAATTTCTCTGGGCAGAACAGACTTTGAGCAAACAGGCTCAAAGGAGCTGTTACAATAAACTATGCTAAGACCTGTCTAACTAACTCCCAATTACACATTAACCCACTAAAGCAAGTTGAATTGCTAAATTTTGGGAAATTTAGTTAGTTACAGTACAGAAACCAACATTAAAAGCCAGTGTTCTTGAATATGCACAATATAGATGTCACTGTCCTTTACTGTTTGAAGAAAGAGAATAAAATTGTTTCAGATGTTCAGATCTTATTCTCAGAAAGCGAGTAAGATGTTCAGATGTTCAGTGTAAGTTGCAGATAACTCTCAGGGGGTGGATTTCCTGTTTTCCCTATCAAATAGGGCATTTAGATGGGAATGGAAATAAGGTCACTACTAGCTCTTTTAAACTGTAAGTCTGTGTCTTCCCTTCAGCACAGAACAAATCCATTTGGGGAAAATCCCATAATATGAGTACTGCCCATGAAATCATGGACCTCCCACTACCTTCCTTAAGGCAAACAATAAAACTTAGGCATATTTATCTATAATATACGATTTTTCTATTGCACCTTTCATTTCTGAAACTCTGCTTGAGCTTTGCTGTAAGGTAGTGATATTCTACTCGCTTTGTGGGTGGCAAACATGGTAAAACAGCCCAAACAAAAAAGCAGCAAAGCTGAAATCTGAACTCTGGGAGTGCCAAGTTCTCTGTCTTGTGCTAGTCAGCGAGGTATTGGTGATGCTTCAGTTAATGTCCAGCTCGTGCCAAGACCTCTGTGCAGCCTTTCCTTGACAACATACTTTTCTTTCAACCAAGTCTCTGGATAGGAGTAAAGGCTATTAAAAGAACCTTGCATTTTCAAACCTATTAAACAATAACAGCTTTGTCTGATTTTGAGAATCTTATTTTGAAATATTTAGAGGGACCTGATCATCACACCTGCATTCTAAAACTCTTGCTAGATTTTTGCAGAAGTCTAAATGTCAGCTCTCCACATAGTAAAGCCCAATTATTCCTCCAATACTCATGGTTTTTTAAACCCCTTCCCCAGACAGCAACATTTTCCACTTTTTTCAAGGACATGTGAGTTTTTGCTGGTGGTCTGTAGCTCCCCAGATACTCACCCATCTGGCACCCCATTCAGTTTATTTCTCTGTAGATGGGTAAGACTGCAATTTGGATCAGCTGGATAAAATCGCCCTGCAGCCCCAGCCATTGGTAATGGCAGCCTTCTGTACCCAGCAGTGCCCGGGAGATGCCATTTGCACGCACAGCTCAGTGCAACAGCCAAAGCGAGCTCCCAATTCCCACTGCATGTAAACAGTGGCTCAGATCTCTGAGACAGGGCAACATTTCATCAGCATCACCGAGAGATCAGAATCAGTCCACAGCAACAAGCTTTAGGATTTTGTTAATTATTGTGGGGCTGCTGGACGCCTGCATTTCTTTTCAAACAAATTTCATTTCAGACATCTCTATCCCAGCTCTCTTTGCTTTTTTTCTCCAGGGTTGCCTCTTTATTTTTGTGGGAGAAAAAAAGAGATGTGTTAAGTTCTTTACATGCACTAGGCAGGCACTGATCGGAGCACAGTCAAATCCCCCAGTGACTGGATGTCTACAGCCCAATTTACTGCACTTCCCCTTTCAATAAGCAGGTAAGGCAGAGAATGGAACAATTTTCTTTATCTACTGCTTGCTGCTCAGTTGCAGCAATGGATGGGGAGGCAGCACCATCTCTCACTCCGAGCAGACCTTTCTCAGCTGCATGCCCAGAAATTGAAATTTTGAGATGTTTATAAATAAGTAAAAACCGCCTGTATTTAATGCAATGTGATATTTGCATAATTACTTTTCAAGGTAATGAGTATAACAGAAGCCAAACCACAGAAGGTTGAATATTTTTAGAGCCGCCTGTGCCAGCAAATAAGCACAGAACTCTTGTATCAAATTGCAGAGAACTTTAGAACCAACATAATTTATTTAGGGAACAAAAGGCATCTATTTGTGCTGGGCAGGTGGCCAAGGTGAACAAATGAAAGACATATATGTAATCGAATATTAGATGAGCCATCATTTCATTTCCCACCATTTGTCTCTTGGAATATCTGTAACCAACCCTGCTGAACAAAACATTACAGAATAAAGGTGGCTATCAAACTACCTCCTCCAAAGCCAGGAAAACAGTTGGGCTGAAGCAAATAACGAAAATTTGAAAGAAAATATTCTGAGACGGTGGTTCCTCTCTTTGTTAAATGATGCAATCAAGACCAACTACAAGTATTGTTTTAAGTCACAGCATTTTAAGAAAATAAAGCAGAGCAGTAAATACATAAAACCAGCCTGTTAAAACTGTTCTGTTTTGGACTGTAATGCTATGGTCTAATGCTGCTGAGAAATATATTCTAAAAACTAGGAGGTTCTGCAAACATAATTGGAAGAGACAACAAAAATGAAAAAAGAACTAATAAAGTGGTTTGAACAATGTCTCTTTTTTAAAAAATGCAAACCCACGACTTTTAGTCTCCACAAATGCATCTTAAGTTAAAAACATCTGGATAATGTACTTTGAAAATATAAGCAGAACTCAAATAAATAGAAAAAAAGGACTATATATTAGCAAATAAAAATTTTAAAAACACATGAAACATGTGTCCATAAATGTAAGGTTTTGGCTTCTTGCTCCTGCCATAGAAAACAGAATCAGAAGTGGAACTTGAACAAAATTCAGAATGGTTAAGTCTAGAAAGTAAAAGACAAACAAAATTACTGGAGATCAGAGAGGATTAATTTACACAGAAAAATTAAACATGAACTTCTCTGTTGTGTTACTGAATACCTTAAGCTCTCACTAACATTTCCAGGAAAGTTAATGTATGTAAGAGAACGAAGTTCTCAATACCCATCCAAGTGACAGCAAAGCAAGGATAAAGTAACAGCCTGCCTGAAAGGTGTAAACATCTGAGAGCAGGGAGAAAACTTCCCGGGTACCATGACACAACAGTGTTCAGAAATTCAAAGCTTTTACATAAGCAGCTGGTGTCATACAAAATTTAAATCAATGGTGAATATGTTACGCATTGCAAATTCTTTTCAGGGGCAAAACTGATTCCAATGCTGTCCAATATTAGAGAGAATGCACAGGATAACAATCGCCCATCTCATCCAGTAAAGAATATTTCAGCTTCAGGGAGAGAAGGAGAACTTTAACTTTAAAAGGACATTTACTAGGATGTGCACATCACAGGAGAGTCACCTCTCAGCCTGAAAGCTCTTGTTCCAGCCAGTGACTCCACAAGAGGAGTGACCAGAGTCGTTTGGTCAGCCCGACTACGACACCCCTACAGGCCACCTCTAGCTCAAATATCTGGGAAATCATTTTGCTTCTATTTCCTGGCACGAGTTCTTGCTTCGTAAAACGGGAATATTTTACTTTCTTGGCTGCACAGAATTTGAGTTTCAATCATTTCATTATTTTGCTAGATACAAAGTCCTTCAAAAATTCATAGGAAAATTTGGTTCCTTCCCCTGCATTTCTTTTGCCATACATGTTAAACACTTCAGAGAGAAATCTCAATTGTCAAGAGCTCTTGCAGCCATGCATCAATCTTTTTTAAAAGAGTTCATTGCATTTTTTTCCCTCTTCTTCACAGTAATAACCAAGACAGACTCTATAAATTCTAGGATTTTGGTCTGCAAATAAAAACCTCCTGGACGTGCACTTGCATTTATGAACATGTTAGTTACCATGAGATTTTTGCATTGCTTGCTTTTAGCAGTTCATGGCAGGAAACAAATCATATCAAATCTAAGACTCATAAGCCGAAGGGGAAAAGGTTTCAATTTTTTTTTTTTAAAGACCCTCAAAAGCTTGCATTCTCAAAATATTTAGACACATCTGTCACTTCCCCAGGATTACCTTTTTTCCCCCAGCGAACACTCTGAGCATAAATGACATTGTATTTTCTGGCAATTTCACCCTTTGAAATGCTCAGCTTCTCATCAGAAAGCCTGCACAGAAAGTATTGTTTCTTCTTTTTAATGTTGCTAAATATATACCTGATTTGCACAGACAGCTGTGAATGGGTTAACTCTTGTTCTCCCAACAGTTTATCTGAAGGTGAGAAGCCACAGTGGGGTCATGTGAAAACCAAACCATCCAGAAACCAATTTTTCAAAGCAGTTTTTGAACATCATAAGACAATACAAACTAACTCTGCAGAACCCAGTGCTCCAAGAATGCCTCTTAGGCTAAAGAAGCAGTAGAATTTTGTCATGGATTCTCAGCACTCTGGACTCAGTGCACAGCAGGCGAGCTGAATTGTTACATTCAAGCTGTGTTACAGCTCCCAGTGACCTGGATTAATCCAGAATGTAAGAACAGCGGGGTGAGATAACAGCTCTGCCCAGTGTCCTACCCACTGCCTCCAACAGGGATCAGCAGCAGTGTACGAATGGGAATATTTCCCAAGCTTTCAGAAGGTGTGTCTTAAGGGCTTTGTGAGCCACAGGGAGCCTCTTGGTATCCAAGAGTTCATGAGTGTTTTCTTTGAATTGGTGTGCTGCCCTTTTGAGATCCTGACAACTTTTCCCTGTATTATAACCCCTGTGCCAGGAGTTTCACCCTCTTCAGCAGTAAAATCAAATCTGAGCTTAGAAGTCCATTATACTCACCTGATATTTAAAATTTCTTTCTACCAGATAAAGCATCTCTTATTGCCGAACTTCTCTATGAATGTCTACAATCATGGAAAATTATTTCTAAAGAGTAAGTCAAATGGAACTAAAATAAGACATCTGCAAAGGGACTTTCTAACAGAAGTGCCAAATAAATGTAGGTGAACCTTGTTAAAAACTTACCAGGGTGATATTTGGAAATTTGAAATGGAAAAGGTGATATTCATTGTAAGATCTAAGTTTTTCTCTTTTCACCCCTGTTGATATATATATATATATGTGTGCTTGGGTGATCTTTCTAAAATAATAGCTCTTGCATAACTTTCTTTTGGGCAGTTATACCTTCCTAATTTTTCCAAGATTTATTCAGAATTTGACAAGTGGACAAGAAAACGCTCTAGATAATTCTTTTGAAAACTCTGCAGTACAAGTTATCTCTACCTGCTAAATTTAAAAAAATTCATTTTAGGGAATAATATTTATCATTCTTGTTGTCACTGGTGGAAATCTATCTGGAGAATAAATCATGGAGCAATGTCTCTGAGTCAAGCAGAATCAAGTTCTGCATTTTCTGCCCTTCCATGAACTGACTCCACCCTAAAGGAGACTGTGGTAGGAGTTTAGAAGTGGATGAGGCCCTCACGGTGTGGAGAAATTTGGTCAAAATGCTGGTGATTTTATCTTGTACAGATCTTTTCTCATCAACCAGATACCTAGTGAATTACTCACTGAGGAATAAATTTCAAGCAAGCCCCAGTTTTGCTATAAAACTAGAAATCAAATCATCACAGGCTTATCCAGCCAAACATCCATTTGACTTAGTTAAACACATTAAAAGTAGATAAAACAATAAAAAAGCCCTCTCACAGCTGAGTTTATTCTTAGCTAAACACACAGACCAACTGTGCTGTGCACCTCAGGAAGCTTCAGGGGCTACAGAAAGCTCCAGATTAGATTACTGTGCAGCATCCACAAACTCACCAGGAATTTTGCTCAGCTGCAGGCATGTTTTATGTTCCACATGGTGTTTTTCAGATGATTAATCAGAAAATCCTGCTCACAGTTTTGTTATCTGTTTGTCCTCTCTGAAACTCAAATCATTTCTTTTCCCTACCAGCGAATGTATTTGACAAACAGAGGGACCTGTGGTATTTAATGCAGCACCTGAAAATGCTCCTCTGAGGACTTTATGGGGCTTTTGTGTCCTGAGCACCACAGGATGCAGGGCCTTTGCACACACAGTCCTTAAACACACCTCACTAATATAGCACTGAAAGTGAGCTAATAAAACAGCCTATTCAATGGGATATTCTAAACTCAGTGCTCTGTTAATGCAATAATTAACATTTTATTAACCTCAGAAGTGACAGAGTTTGCTTATGTCTGCTCAGACCAGAGCCCTCTGAAATCTCTTGGAATTTGTTGGAGGATAGAGACAACCAACACATAAATACTGGAAAAACATGAGCTCATCTACTCAGGCAAGGGAAAATTTACTCAATTCTTATTTCCCAGACACAGACAGGGAGGAGGGGGCAGAAAAGCAAGGAAAAACAGAGATCTATTACTACAGTTGGACTTCAGGGTGCTGTAATCCCTACAGTGTCCTTTTCACAGCGTGGAAGGAGGGCAGGGCATAGCCCTTCATTTCACACATACCAGAAAGCCTCAAAATTCATGATCTCAATGCTGCAGAAGGAAGAAATTTTTGCTAAGCTTTACAGTGCAATTACAGACGAGTAAGAAGGTTTCTGCCTTGTTCATTGTCTCTATCTGCACAAAGACCAGAGCTAATCTGAGCCTTTAAAATTTGGAGAAGATACATTGCCTCTGGCAAGTCCATACAACTTGTACATTCAAAGTTTCACTCACACGTATTTGTCAATTAATTTAATACATCAGGGAAACCACCCTACCACACGTCTTTTATATTGTGATGGAATTGTTACAGAATCACATTTCCATTAGTCCAATTTCCTTCCCTGGTTAGATGGAAATGGAAAGCTGAGGACACTTGCTGAATGTTTCAGTGAAAAGCATTTTCAGGACAGCCCTTGAACAATCTGAACCATTACTTATGTGATCAAAACCCCACAACTAAGCTTTGCACAGAGGACAGGATGGAATCAAGATAAAGCCTAAAATATTAATTTCATCACCCTCAAAATGCAAATCCTAGCCAGCTGTATCATTAGTCCAATTTCAAATGCAAACCTTGGTACTCAACAAAGAACAATGATTCTTATTTCAAGGGCTTTTTTCTCACCTCCTGCCAATGTGAGACTTGTCAGCATGACATTGATTAGAGGAACAGAAATGCCGGAGATATTGAAAGGGAATGGATGACAATTTCATGGTAATTGAAAACTAATTATATTTATCTAGCAAATAATCACTACATGTTCAATGTTTAATTTCAAAAAAAGTAATGGAAAACCCACCCTCCGTTTTCCTTATGATAAAGCCTGATTAAACCCTTACAAAAAAAATATATATATATATTCTCCTGACTGCTTGATTCAGTCCTCTCTTCCTCAGCCTCCTAACTGAGGTCGTCTCCCTCAGGTTCCTCCTGCCTAGAGGTTACACAGCAGAATAGGAACTGATGGCTCTGGACTGAGTTCTGCCCAGCACAGGGCACACAAAGAGCAGATGTTCCAATATCAGCAATGTGTTGTTCCATTTATTATAATTTTATTTGTCACAGGGTCTGCATGTGTTACCCAGGGCAGGTACGAGTTTACAAAAACCCTGTGTTTTTCTTTTCAAGGGGCAGGCATAACCCACTTTCTCTCATTACTTTGTACTTTTGAAGGTAAATAACTTCAGCTAGAAAATCTCCCCAAGAACACATTGCTTGGCTCAGTTTCATTGGCTAGCCAGGCTTGATAAAAAATGTATTTTAATTGGCTACCATCTGCAACCTTCCCATTATAGTCTCTTTTCCAGGATGTGTGATATGTGACAACTTTGTTAAATGCATATAGGACTAATCTACCATGCAACATTATTTCAGTGTGTCACACACTGGAATCCAAATTATGCTATTCCTTTCTCAAAAAAATTTACCATGACTTCAAGGAGGAAAGTAATTCTGAGAGTTATGATGTATTATGATGTATTTGAACCTAAATTTAAATCCTTACATTAAATCCAAATTAATTTTGTGGCATCGGGAATGCCCAGAGGAAAAAAGGAATAGAAATCTCTATGCACTTGGAACTTCCCTAAAGAATCCTGCTCACCATTACATGGGACTAAGAGGAAAATGTTTCAATTCTCTTTTCTCCTACAGCTACTGAGAATGGGGATGTCCATCAATGTGTAGAATCACAGAATGGTTTGGGCTGGAAGGGACTTGAAAGCCCATCTCATTCCAACCCCGTGCCACGGGCAGGGACACCTTCCAGTGCACCAGGCTGCTCAGGGCTCCGTCCAACCTGGCCTTGAGCACTCCCAGCCATGGGGCAGCCTCAGCTTCTCTGGGTAACCTGTGCCAGGCCCTGACCACCCTCGCAGGGAAGAATTTCTTCCTAAAATCTAATCTGAACCATCTGTCGTGTTAAAGCCATCACCCTTTGTCCTGTGTTTCTAGGCTTCCCATTACATAACCCTGTCACAGGCACTGACTTAGTACCTTCAAACTCCGTTTCATAGCATTTCATTCCTTGAAATTACACTTGGGTTTCTCGTAGGACTTCCCTTTCCAGCTTATAGAATAACAGATTCCCCAAGGATTTTAAAAAATATTTCTTTAACAGCTCTATTTCCTTCCTTCATAGATACTAATTAATTTTGCACTGCCTTGCAAGCATGAAGATTTCATTGCACAAACATCAACTGGTCAATAATCAAGCACAGGGAATCTGCTGGAGGTAGATGCCATGGATGCGCAACATGTTGAAAATAGCTTTTCAGAAGGAAAAAAGGAAGTGTAAAGGTCAGTATAGCTCTTTGCACTGATGTTTAATTTCCTCATTCCATTTAATGGAATCTATGCAGATCACAAAGTGCAATAAGGAGATAAAAACAGGATTTATACTGCAAGACTTGAAGTCAAAGCCAAGGACCATACTAAGCCAAAATTCTGAAGCAAATTTAAAGATCTGGTAAGAAGAAAACAAACAGTATATAAAAAAGGTAAAAACTACAGCAGGCCAGAATGGTACTTGACCAAACAAATAAGCCACCCTGGGAAAACACATTTTTTTTTAACATTATCTGGATGTTTATATCTACAATGTACTAACAGAGAGTTGGGCAAGACTCCTTCCCCTAGAAGCTCTTCCCCACTGCATGCAGTAAAGTCCATTTACAGCAGCACAGGCATGAGCTCAGTTTCCCCTGAGAACACTGCAGGTCACAGGTTAGGAAAATGTCTGTCCTTAAGGATCAATGAATAATAGCAATTTGATCATCCTCACAAGCTGCAATGGAAATTAACATTAGAAACATATGCAATTAATTTTCATTACCCTCTCCTATTATAATCACTTCTCAAAAATCATCTTTTACAGGGAACTTCAAAAGAATTTTCTACTCAAAGTAACATTACCACTCTCAGGGAAAAAAAGTAATGGGTACATAGTATTTCACCACACGCAAATTATCTTTAACTTCTAAATTAGAGCAGTTCCTTGAAAAGTTTTTTTTAGGTGAAAGCTGCAGTTGTGATTAGTCCCAAGATAGAACTTTCTGATACCACCCAAATATAGACAATGCTGCTAGCAAACATTAGAGCCAGGTGCATAGAAAATAAAAGGAAAACCATATAAATATATTTAATTATTTTATATTTTCTTATATTTCATAATTATTTTGTCTTTCTTTCAACAGCTATTAAACTATTAGGACACCTAGGCCCTGATGAGTGCAGCTCAAAATCCTGTCTCCTGGAACTTGGCCTCTACAAGCAAAGGATCCTAATAACCCAAATCTTCCTTTTGGTTCTATTCATATTCAAACCTTTACCTTCCACCTTACAGTTTTTCTTAAAACCTCCCTTTAGAACAGAGTTAGTTTTAACTCTTTAAACAGATCAATTTCCTACCTGGAAAAGTAGTGTTTCATGCACCTGTCAAGAATGACTCTTTTCCTTTCCAGACAAAGAACAAGACCCTCTTATCACTTTATCTGTTCTTAATTTCTCTGTATGAGAAACGTGATAATCTGATTAAAGTTTTAGTTTTTTCTGAAAGAGAAGTCCAAGTTTCAGGTGAAGGAATTTTTGGATGACAAAAGTACGTTGTATGTAAACATAAAGATGAGGAGCCGTGGCTCTAAAACCGCATAAAAGGGATTCCTGTGCGATGTGAAACATCAGTCTGATTAGACATGGTAATAATAAGATACTTTGTGTAAGGGAGATCTTACTTTTCATTCAAGAGTGTCATACTACTGAGTTAAAAGCTCCTGTTTAAATAATCAGTCAGAACAGGTATTTGAAAATGGATACAACTAATAGAATTGCATTAGTCTTCCTATTGTTCAACTAAAAAAAAAAAAGATGCTTTGTTAGAGATGCACATACAAATGGATTTTCTGTCCAAAAATTATAAGTTAAGGTTCTGTCTTGACATCAGATACAATTCTAGAAAGAGGAAGCAATTTAGACACCTGTTTTAGCAGCAAGAAAGATCTTCACAAACTCTAAACCACTCATAGGAGCCAGTGATTATGTAGCTGTGTTATCTGACCAGCATTGTAACGTAGCCTGCAAAATGTGTTTCCACTTTCTTAGGCATCAGGTTCTTCTTTATAAGATTTCAGTGGGATCCTTATATTGCTAAACATCTCCATTTAATTACATATAGTACTGATTAAAAACTTGGTAAGGTTTCAGTGCTCAGCTGCAACATCTATTTTTTATCTAGGAGGATGAAAGTCATCTTTCTCACAACTGATGTACTAACACACCTGTCAACAAATAATTGTCATGAAAGGCAGGCTTGGCTTTGATGCTTAAATCATGTCATCCTTTACCTATTGTGTACTAGATTAAACTCAAAGCCTCATTACAAGTTGTGATCATTAAGTTCAACCCAGCTAAAAAATTATCACTGTCTCCTGGCTTACACGTCCCCAAGCAGCTGCTTTCTTTAGGCAGAATGACTCTGAAAGGACGAGGTAAAGCACCCCAGACATAACAGAGCCATCCAATCAGCTATTGCAGACAAGCACATCACATAACTCTGAGCGTAATGAAATCCATCCTAACACCAAATGTCCCCTCTGCCCCTGTGAATGGCTGCTCCAGATCCTAATTCCATTCATAGTTCTTCTTAATTTCCACCATAAATTTGTTCAGGGGCACTGTAGACTCATTTTTTGTTATGCCAGCATTGTTCATCATCTGCAATAGCTCTTCCAACCTCCATGGTGTTTATCCCTCAAGTTTTTATAGCAAACAGGAAGATCTTCTCTCTACACTTGTTTTTTAGCTTGGCAAATATTAATTTTAAACATGAAGATACTGATTTCCTCCCTGCCCCTTTTTGCTGTTCTGGGAGAGGGCAAGAGAAAGCAAAGTCTTTTCAACAGCTGCCTGTGTTGATAGGACACTCTCCTGAAATCATTCCCTCTGGGAGCAAACCTGATTCTTCTAAGGACCAAATAAAACACCTATTTCCTTGCCATATGCCATGAGAACATCCGTGCACATCCAAAACCTCCTCTGCAGCCACTAAGAACGGGGCTGTTTGCTGAGGTGTCTCTGCTGCCCTAGATTGAAAATGTCGCCTATCACATTTGTATTTCACTATGAGCAAGGCTACGCTTTCAGAAGAGATTATGCAAACACAGGGAAAGTAATTAGGATGGATATTGCCACTAGTTGTTCAGATCACTTAATCACACTTTTCTGCTTTAAGCTAGGAATTATTTATCATAATTTCCTTGACAAACTAAATGTAATACACAGTGTTTCTCATTTTAAGAAGGAAGATTTTCCTTCCAAGTATTTATCTTTGTTTGAAATGTTCCTGTTAATACTGAGTGTACAGATGAATCAGCTTGTATTGAGAGGGATAATATATGATTTGAAACTGAAGCTACTGTCATTTTGAATCTTTAGAGAAATATTTTATTCTGAAATATTAATACTTTCAGGATTCTACTCCTACAGAAGTCTTCCAAATTTATTGGCAGGTCATATTTTCATCCTACTGCTATCTAAACAGAAAACGGTTTTGCATTTTGTAAATGTATTTTATAACCACTTCTAATTGCTTAAATCAGTATATAAAATTATTTAAAACTTGGCTCCAATTGGCTCCTTTATGTAGCATAGAAATGACACTGATCTTTCCAAAGCATTATGTTGCTGGGTAACTATTACAGACACACGAGAGTATTTGAAATTAACTCTGTTCGAATGTCAAAGTTAGCATTTGTTATTTACATATATTCCTTTTGGTTTTCTTTGCCAATCTGGTTATGCCCATTTTTCTTTCCAACTGCCCCACTCTGTAAGATGTTATTAGCATGGTTATCTATCATAATACTACTTTTTTTTTTTTTTATTTTTGGTTTTCTCAGATTTTTCAGTGGCAAAAAAAGATGTTTTAGAGCTGCTACGGGCCTAATAATATTTAGATAGAAAAAATATTTAGATTATTTTAAAACAGTGCTAAACTTAAGACACACTAGGCACACAAGAGAATTTGGATTCAAGAGAAATAAGTCAAAATTTACTGGATCTGATTCAAAGTCAGCTGGGAATTCCACTGAAAGATTCCCATTGCCTTATAAATCAGCTTTCAGTCAGGTCCATGGAGAGCACGTTATGTACTAAGACCCTTCATGACAACTTCACTCAGTGCTACTCATCAAGAAAACAGCTGTTTCTGGTTTGGTTCATTTTTTGCTGCTGCTTTTACTCATTTATGTCAGAATTGTAACATTTTCCTTCAGGTTTATCTGTGAAACTGTTTAGTTATATATGCTCTGCATTTAATTTGAAACTTCTTATCATTAAAAAAGTGTCTTTGCAGCTACTTCAAAGTGAAGAACCATCAGAAATGTTATCAGAAGGTTTAAAAATAAGATTAATTACTACAGTTAAGACATCACATAAAACCACACCATACCAATATTAATTCCAGAAGCCAAAGACTTCATTTGCAGCAATTTCAAAGGCCACAAACTGCCATTAATGTAAAATATCTCCCTTTCCAGAGTGATTTATCTTTTCCCGACTCAGCATTCTGATATTCTCTTAAAAATTTTCATAATATGTTTTGCAGTTGTAGATATTGTCTTTTAATTAATTCACCAACAACTGTGTCCTCTTTTCACAGTAACAGACTGCTCTAGCACTCTTTGATAAACTTCATTTATTCAAATTAAGAGGTGAAGCTCTGGATAGGAAAGGTGAATTTGGGTACCAGGCAATTGCTTAGAAAGCTTTTATTAATTAGAACAAACATTTGATTCAAACACTGCATAAAGAACGGCACAATGCACCAACACTGATTTGTATTATGTTTGGCTTTGTTTGCATAACTCAGTAATAGCCTAATTTCAAATTTAGAACTCCTGCTTTGATAATAAAATACTCTCATGTATAATTTAGGCCTGATCTCAGTTTTGCCTCAGACATATGAAGCACATTATATAAAAGAAAGGAGATCAGTCTTTAAAATAATCTTGCACTGCTATATTGATGAAGTGATCTAACTTCCTAATTGATCCAGCAGCCCATTACACACTTTCTATGGCTCAAGATTGATTAAGTGATAATTGCATTTGACGTAGGCCTTATACCATGAAACAAATAGTTC
>WEIT01041353.1:0-35833 GCA_013389985.1 Dryoscopus gambensis | reverse complement strand
GTTTTTTGTTGGCTTTGGGTAGTCACTTGAGCTTGGCATGCATCAGTCCTGGCTTGATTATTCCCTTCATTTACCATAAATCAGGAATGATTATGCTGAAGTTACTGCAATTTTTTGAAAGTAAGAGCTGTAAAAAACCAGAGAGAATGCTTTAGTGGTAAAGGGCTGTATTCTAGTGCTTGAGAGATGAGATTAGACTACTTTTCAAACCTTCAGGCCTTGAGGTAAATTGTTCTGTCCTTCAGTTGATCATCTGTAAAAAGTTTTGTTTTTTTCTTAAACATCAACAAATTTATTTTTGAGGGCTGTTTAGATGTCAGCGATGAGGATCATAGGAGTACCAAGATTATCAAGTACAGCAGAGGTAAACTTAGTTACAATTTTTAGTCTCCTGTAACTCTGAGAAATAAGGAAGGCTACCTGATACTTTGCCATGAAAGTGAAGATTTACACTACTCAAATAGTTAAAATGCAAAGTAATGCATGATTTATTTTGTCCACCAATCAGCATTGAGGAACATTTGTTTTGTAGAGTATTAGCATCTTTCAATTGATTTAAACGCCTTTATGGAATCTCCTACAAGTTTTCTGATGCCAGGTTTTCTGCTGCATTTCTTCCCACTATCAAACTTAATATCCTGGGAAATGCTTGAGTTAGCTGAAGAAATTGCTAGTGGCTGTGGTACTGTCGTATTTGTGGATTTATGTTGCTACTGAGCCTGTATCTCTAGGGAGTTTTTCAAATTTCAGAAGGGTGCAGAACATAAGCAAGTGCTCTACTTAATCTTGTCAGTTAAACATCACCATGGAGTCATCAGAGTACAATCACTGCCTGTCCCTCGTGCCTCTCTCAGTATAACTCATTTCTTTGATTAAAAAAAAGAAATCAGGACACTTACAAATCTTGTGTAAAACTAGACATTTCAACTGAGATCAACATTTTGTTGTTCAAAACAGGATAACAGCTGTGACTTTGTAAGCTACTGTTAGTGGTTTTTAGAAGCTAGTTTGTCAGCTCGCTGGCACGCTGAGCTCATTTGCCGAAAGAAGTTGATGTCATCTCCCATATCGTTCTTTGTCAGAGCTCAGCGTCTCCTGTGCTTTAACCAGTGAATCCCAAATAGAACATTACAGACCAGGGCTGTTTGCCAGTGGCATTAGTTTTCTGTTTATGTAACTTCAATTTAGAGCTTTCATGACTAAACACAAAATTCAGTCATCATGTGAGAGTTGATCACCCCCTTTTCTGTATCCTCTATTCATAATATGTGGCTCCTTTCTGTGTGCTTTGAATTAAAAAAAAATGTGAAGAGCAGAAGTGTTTATTATTTTCAAGTATTGCTACTTAATTTATTCAAACAGCATTCAATGTGGTTTATTACTGCTTGTTCTTCATCTAGCACAAAGTAAGGACTTATTTAATGACCAGAGCTATTGACTAAAAATAAGGTTCCTGGAAGAATGAGTGAATGTCTAAATCAGTGATTATCAATTAAATGTCAATACAGGACATTGTTTCAATGCAAAATTGATTATAATTACTGTTGAACATCCTTGTCAAACTGCAAACCCACATATTGTCAGGTTCTGTCTTACTGCTAAGAAGTAATTGCAACACTGTTGGGGAATTTGGTGGAACCCCAGTAGTTTTCGTCTTCTGATAAATTGCTCAGTGGCTTTTTAGTAGTTTAGTAGCCTCAGTGTCTCAGCAACTTTATAATATGTAGTGGGATATAAAGGAGAGATCCTTTTTGTACGATACCAGCCAAATAAAAGCTAAGAAATTTCAGGGTAGAAATAGTTAATTTTTGCACTAGAGCAAAGTCACTTGCAAGATCTGCCAAGGGTCTTCATAGAATCATAAAGTCTCCTGAGTTGAAAGGGACCACAAGGATCCTCAAGTCCAGCTCCTGGCATTGCACAGGACAGCCCCAAGAAAATCCCACTTATCCATCCTGGAGAAGCCAGAAAGCTGATGGCAAAGTTATTTAGAGTAGTGAAATGGTGATTGTGTGGAGTCACCTAAGGATTGCACAGAACTGACTGGGTGACAAAACAGGTGAAATCCATTGCTGAAAAACCCATGTAAACTCTGTGCTGTTTATTTTCATAGAAAAAGATTCATACTGGAGAGCTCTAAAAGCTTGGTGGGTGAGGCTTAGTGGTTGTCAAGAATAGATTGGATTTAAGAGGAATCGAGAGTATCCGAGCAAAATGGTGTTACTAATAGTTCTGCTGTTGTGTTCACCCAGTTATTAAAAACAATTTTCTAGAACTGAATGAATTCTGTACAAGGAGGAGAAACTAAACTGGCAGGGTGCTAAAAGCCTGGGAAGACACAACTGGGAGGGGAATATGATAGAAATCTGGAATTATGAGCAACGCGGAGAAAGTGAATAGAAACAATTATTTTCCTTTTTCATAACAAAAACTAGGGGCACCTAATTAAATTATCAGATGGCAGGCTTAAAATGAATACAAGGAAGTAGTTTTTTAACAGTGCGTAATTAAAGTTGAATTCATCATGTTCAATTCATCAACAAGGCACTGAAGAAGCCAAAAATTACTGTACCTTAAAAAGGATTAAGAGAAGATCATGGAGGTGAAGTTTATCTCTAGCTATAAAACACAGTTGACTAGTCATAACCTTAGGCAACACTTTAGGTCTGTCAGAGACAAAACCAAGGAGGGGTTTTCCCTAAGAATTCAGTACTGGCCTTTATGGAGAGAGCTTGATCTCTGTGCAGATCCCTCTTCTGAAGAGTTTGTGTATAGATAAGCTGATAACAGCACTGAGATTATAGTGCTACATACTTTGTACCAGGGTATGACCATGGGGAAAAAGTCACCAAATCTTCAAAGATTTGATATAAGTGCGTAAATGAGTCGGTGCTGTAAAATCAGGATACAGGAACTTGAGAACTTTAATTGCCTATGCCTGTAAAGGTAAGTGGGCTGTGCTTCTGTTGAAGTATTTTCAAAAGTATATAACCTCAGTAGTATTCACTGGCTTTGTAATTTATTGATGATCCACACATTAAAATTTCACATTAAAATGTGAATTTTAACCGCAGTAAGGTGTTTCCCAGTTTCATTTTATCATGTTAGTTACTCTGAAGTTTTCTGATTTCCCCATTTAAACTCATCTTTATTTTGGTACCATTTTTAAGCCTTTTTTGCTTGCTCCAGTTGTTCTTCTGTTTAATGATTTTGCCTGATCTTTCTGGAAGAATTGGCCTATTGAAAGCTGTATGACTACTTTCAATAGCTGTATGTGTCATAAATGTGAGGATTCATGTGGGCCAGGAATTACTACTTCAGGAAGTCTGGAAAATGCTAGTTTTGAATTATCTGTATGTTAGTCTTATCATAGAGTTGTGGAATGGTTTAGATTGGAAGAGACCTTAAAGATCATCCTGTTCCATCCCCTGCCATGGGCAGGGACACCTTCCACTATCCCAGGCTGCTCCAAGCCCTGTCCAATCTGGCCTTGGACACTGCCAGGGATGGGGCAGCCACAGCTTCTCTGGGCACCCTGTGCCAGTCCTTTTCTGAAGGAAACAGCCCCATTGAAAGGTGTATGAATACCCAGGGTATTAAGGCTACTAAAATTCTATTAATTCATCTAAAATGACTGACTTTGGGGAAAGATTAATTTGTATATTTAGTGAATGCTACTTTTTTTTTTCCTAGAAGTGTGCTTTGATGAATCTCTTTGGGCATAAATTTGTATCCATGTCATCCTTAGGTATGAAAAAAATTAAGCCTTAAGGTGTGCTTAATAATGAAAAAACTCCAGTAGCATTTAAAAATATAACATTGTAGGTAATAATTTATAATGTCTTAACATGCTAGGTAGGCAAAATGCACTGAAATCATAATGTATGTATCTGTTATTAAACACTTAATTTGAGATTTTTCTTTTCTTTTGGTTTTGCATCCAACATTTATCAGCTTAGATTTCAACCACACACCTTCGTATATGCCTAAGGGCGAAGTTCATACATCTCTTTATGAATTAGAAACACAGAAAATTATCACATTGCCACCTGGACTGATTTATCCTCATATTGTCACAGATTTATGATGATCACGTACAAACACCTAGTATTTCCTTTGTCAGATGTTTCAACACATTAAGCTAGTAAATCAGAACTTCCTTTTGACAGATTGATTGGCGCAAATATATTTAATCTCATCTAAAGCATAATCAGAACTCACTTCAAAAACGTTGGTACCATGTTTGGGGATTGCAGAAGGACCACACATATTGTAAGTAGTTCTTTAATGGTTGCATAAAACACAGACCTGTTTTCCCTGAATCTTGATTATTTCCAGAGTTAGTAGGTAAAAGTTTCTAACTTCCCCTTCCTCTTTCTCAGCCATTAAAGAGTAGCAGTTTTGTGGTCTGACTGATTTCTGCATCACCAGATGATTATGTAAAAGCCTCACCTCTGTCAGTTGCTAACAAGGTACTTGAGCTGCTTTTCCTTTCTGTTGTTCTTAGATTAAAAATGGAATATCTGTAGTAAGACAGGCATACCCTTTGGCCTTTCCTCCTCCTCCTGCCTGTGAATGATCCCATCCCCGAAGAAGTTTTGAAGATGGTCCATTGATTTTTTTTTTTTTCCTTCAAGTGACATGGGAAATTCAGATCAGCACAAATGTGGTTTTATATTTTGATAAATGAGTTTCCAGGGCTGGATGGTAGGGCGAATGACCACCTGCCTACTCATTGTACATGCATGCTTATCTGTGAAGGTGGTGGAGGAAGACATTTCAAATGCAATTGTTATTTTTTTCTTATTAAAAAGGAAAATGAGATTTATTTCAATGTGTAGACTTCATGGACTTTTTTGGTGTCTGATGTTACTGTAGTAGCATGAACTAATAGCAAACATAACCCTCTCTTAAACAGCAAATTAATTTTGATTTTTCCAGAATGTTGTCACATTTTTCATTTGCTTAATTATTGTAGCAGTGTGAATATTTTGAAATGATGTAAAACTGAAACCACTTTATCCAGATGTGCCTGCTGATTGCTGGAAAAGCCTGGTGTATGGGTTGAGCCAGACAATTAGCATAATATTGGCATATGTGGAGCATCATTAGTAGTTCCAAATAAGCGTCATGCAAATATGTGTTTGGGGTTTTTCTCTCTAGAAGTAGCAAGTAAATAACTTGGTTAAAATGTAAACAAAGTGTTTAATTGGGAGGAATTTGTCTTATTGTAACAAACCCATATTGAGTCTCTTGTTCATATGTTTCACTATTTTGCCTATAGCAGGACCAGGACTGGTTACTTAGGAAGAAACTATAAGACTTGTGCAAGGGGGCAGCTGTGCAATAGCCAGCTCAAATGAGGGGAAAAAACCCACCTGACCATCGGTCAGTGATACAAACATATTTCAAAAGTTATATGTAACAGGAATTTAGTAATTCCTTAATTCAATTCTTTGAAGTCTTTCTGCTTTCCATCAGGGCCATGCACATACAACATGTGCAACAATACCGTATCTCATGGTTTTGATGTTCTCACCAAAAGATCCTGCAGTGACAGAGGGAATATTCTGTAACACTTTGACTTACGGCCCTTCCATCTCATGATGACTCAATTATTTGGTATTTTATCCACCACACAGTTGGTTCACATTGATATTGACAAGGAGAGATTTGCTTTTAATGCTTGTGCTGTTTTCAGTGATTGAGCATACCCACAGATCAATGAGTTTTGCTGTGAACTCCAAGAGAAATGCCTCATGTGTAAGAGCAAAGCTGAGTGCAGTCTCTCCACTGGATGAAGAGGAACATTTAGCGTGGTTTGCATCTGAACCCTCCTCTTTACTCAGAATAGTTTAACCTCACAGAGTTGGATAGACTTTTAAAAACTGGGGCAGTTCTAGTTCCAAAACCTTTTGGGTCTGTTGCTGAGGGCTGCTCGCTGCCTTCAGTTCTGGGACACTGGATGTCTGAACCTTGTTGGTTCTCATTACAGTATTCCCTGGACCAGGGGATGGGTCTGGTTAAGGCCCATGTCCCTCCTCGGTGGTAAATCTCTCAGTGATGGCAGAAACTTCTGTTGTAACTCTTAAGTACATTTTATTTCTGGGGTTAACCAGGCATGAATCTCCTCTTCCTGTTCACTTATGGCTGAATAGTTGTTGTAAGAGGGATTCATTTCATTAACTTCACATTTCTGCTTGTCAGCGTATGCACCTGAGCGGGTAAGCATAACCTTCTTTCTATAGCCAGCAGTGAGAAACCAGCAGTTTTAGGTAGTGATTCCCTTGAAAAGAAGGGTCTAAAATCAGTCAGATGAATCATAACATGTTTCCCTCCACTGCCTTGGAAGGGAGCAGAGTCTGACTCAGACACAAATATTTCTCCCTCCACCTGGAAACATCACCCACAGTGTCTGTGTTCCACACTCAAACTGATGGAGAGCAGGGCCAGGAAGTGCAGTTTGGTACTCGGATGTTATCATCAGACTTTTTGCCATAAATGTGTGTTGCTGTACTTGTCACATGGTGTTTGCTCTGCGGCAGGTCCTTAAAGTACTTCTTCCACTGTTTTGTGTGAATGGTGCAAAATAGTGTTACTGACTGACTTCTGAGTTTCTCTTCTAAACTGTGTAGCTGGACCTTAATCTCAGATATGCTTGTTTTTTTCTTCTTTTTAAATGTGCTGACCTAATTTTTCGTAGAGTACAACCACTTCTCTTATAGTTTAGTTAAAATTGACTGTATTCTTCTGTTACATTTCCATACCATGTTTGTATCATTAAAACTTCTTAAATAAATACAGCTAAGAATTTTAAATTTTGTTAGTGTAATCTGTGTCATCTTTCTTTTTCCTTTGGTAATTAAAAAAACCCCAAAGAAATGAAAGTAATCCGTCAGTCAGTCCTAAGGCCTTAAGACATTCATCACGTTTCATCTCTGAAGCAAATCCTGCAGTCAGTTTTGTAAATGAGCATCTTCGCTTGTGGAAGCAATTCAGTGAGGCTTGGCTGGGGAAGGAACATCTCCTGAGCTATTACAAATGTAGGAGCAGCCCACTGAAGAGACTCTTGCCCAAAGAGAGAAACTATACCTGACTTCCAGCACTTCTTGGGTTTACTGGAACTTCTGATTTTATGATCAGGCCCTTAAGTTTTTGAAATCTTGGGGCAATCTAATATTAGTGATGATATTAGTGACTGCAGCTTCAGTTTAACTGAGTTGTGAGCTAAGGAAGTAGCTTACCTTTCGTTGTAAGCCTATCCTCTCCTTCTGGCTGTGGATGGTATGGTCTCCCTTTCCCAGGCTTGTGATTTAGATGTCATTTTCAATTTCTCAAAGATTTACCTCAGAGCAGTTATGGCATATCTTGCTGCTAAACAATTTGCAAGATAACAGTATTTTCTTCAAACTTTTAAGTCAAAGTTTAATGTCTTGTGATTTATTTTAATTAACTCTGAAAGAGGTTGATTATTTTAGATTTCTTTTTCTTTGGCATATGAACTCCTTTGGAAATGTGTCTGCATGGTTTCTTTGTACTGTATGATTGGGGCATGTAAGTAATCTGTGATAATGAAAATTAAAGGCCATCCCAAGAAGAATGAGAATAGTTTGTAAAATAAAATGCACAATCTAAATTAATTTGTGTGGGCAGATAATAGTTAAGATGAGAAACTCTTTTAGTGCAGACACTTATTTTTTCTGAGTTACTATTTCAAGTTGATTTTCGTTGGCATTGAGTTATTGTCCTCAGTAGCATTTGAAACAGTGAATATATTCTCACTTGTGTTGCTTTTAGAAAGTTTATTTCTTCTGAGAAGAAGAAAATAGGTGACATTAAACGTTTTTTCATTTCAGGTTGAAGTTAAATTAAAAAATATAAGCGAATCTTAGCTCTTAAACTTTGAATAATATTGTTTAAAAGCAGAAAATTCATACTGGGACAACTCTGTAATCAGCAGAGCTGCCTTCTGTTTAATGGAAAGGCTCTGTGAGTCCTGCTCAACCAAAGCTGAGAGCAATCACTACAGTCTGTGCTGCTTAAAAGGATGGTTTTCTTTCTCTCCTTTTTTTTCCCCTCTCCTCTAAAGAGGAGATTCATGTGGACTGAATTCCCTTTTACAAAATGGGCATGTTTCCCAGGAAAAACATGATACTTCACTAATCAGGATGGAGCCTTATCCTGCAATGGGACCTACATTTTGGTCTTTTCACCACATCATTGCTGTTTTCTACATGGACAAAAATAGATATAGAGTAAACCAACCCAAAAAGTCAATTATAGGGTTTTATAGTGATGTACTGTGAAAAATTTGGTCATGTTTTTCATTATACAGAATGTTCTTTCCGAAGACATAAACAGAAAAAAGCACATATGTTTGATTTTAAAAATAACTGTGCTTAGCTGTTTAAAAATGCTGGAGACATTTTGGATAGTTCTAAATGATCAGCATCATAATTATATGATAAAACTTCTGTGTAAAGAACTATCTGGTTTATAATTATTTAACTGTTGGGATTTTGGGGTTCAAGAGGTATACTTTGAAAAAATTTCTTATACATATCTGAAAAGTCTGACTTATTCATCTTCCTCTCCTCTCTAATCAGGAAGTAACTGTTAAATCTGTGATGTCAGTTTAGGGGGAATGATTTAATTTAAAAAGTATTAACATGTGAAAGAAATATTGGAATGAATGAAAACAATTTGGTCCACTGACATTTAAACCAGTCATTATCCTAGGAAAGCGTAGTGCAGGAGAGATGCTGAGGTAATAACTACAATTACAGTATCAAAGCAATAAAAACTTAATATATAATAATAGAATTATAAATGAAAGCCACATTTTTTCAGTTGTGGGTGCCTGAAGTTCAATAGATAAATCCATATTTGGATATCCACAGAAATGTGGTAAGACTTCCATAGGTGTGGAGCTCTGGCAATGTCACATGTCTCATGGCAAACTGCAAATGCTCAGCACTTCTGCAAATGAGTCCAAGTCCATTTTGGTTTCTAAATAGGGGCACTAATATTTGAAAAATCAGAATTACAAATGTTGAGAGCTATATGAATGAGAATAATTACTTTCTGAAGAAAAGATGCTGTTAGGTTTTTTAGATAGCTTAATTTGTTACATTTAATTCTTGCTGAATTTAGAATCCTTGTATGATAGAAGGGTTTGGGTTGGAAGGAACCTTAAAGACCATCAAGTTCCAACTCCCTGCCATGAGCAGGAACACCTTCTACTAGACCAGGTTGCTCCAAGCCTCTTCCAACCTGGCCTTGAACACAGGGGTGGGATGGACAAAACTTCTCAACCCACTACACAGACCTATTCCATTGTCTCACCACCCTCACAGGGAATTTCTTCCTAATATATAATCTAAATTTTGCCTCCTTCAGCTTCACTCCATGCCCTTGTAAAAAGTCATTCCCCAGTGTTTTTATAGGCTCCCTTTAGGTACTGGAAAGTACTTTAAAGTCTCTCTGAATCCTTTTCAATTGAGTCTGATACAGTTTCTAATAAATGTACTGGGAACTTTAGGAATCTTTATTTATACGTATATTGCTTATATGTTTTCTTACTAAATTTGCTTGTTGTTTTGCTTCACACTGAAACCATGTATGTTGTTGCTTGCTTAGATTTATATGAAAACACCCTTCAATCTTACGCTGTAAAGGAAAATAATTCATAAAAATTGCTGTTTCTTGAGATTTTTACATAGGCGAAAAACATTAAATGTATCATTTAATAATAGAGATACTAAGTTGGTTACTAATTTTTTAATGATTTCTAGGCAGTCTGTTTCCTGTTTGCAAATACTTTGTGTTTCCAGTACAGTGACTACAGTCAGGTATCTTGTTGCTTGTGTAGTGTCCTTCTACTCCTCTCCATCGCCAGTCTGTATCACATCTTACTTCTCCACAGAAAGCAGAACTTGCCACACCTTTTCACTGAGGTGCCATTATTCATGAAAAGTACTTTCATTAGGATAGTGAGTCATCTCTTGATGTTTTTTGCCAAGCTGGAAAAGTTGGATTCTTTTGCTTTATTTTCTAGTCACTAACTTATTTCTCCTATCTGTTAAAAATGGATCTTTGGACAGGGATAATGATTTTAATATCTACTTCATGAGTGGGGCATAGAGAAGTGAAATAACTTTCCACTCTTACAGCTGGTGACCACAAACATTTTTGACTTACTATGGTAGAGGGCACTCCCAATAAACTGAATTATCTGCTCTAAATGTTAAATTCTTTTCAGTGTTACCTGTTTTGCAGGTATAGTGTATTTTTCTCTGAAACATGTAGCTCCACTTTGAGATCTATATCCAGCTGGTTTTGTTTGAATGGACTCCTCTTTTCCAGGTAATCCACATTGTGTTAAATGACTCTCTTGTCCTGGGTGATGCAGGAGCAGCAGCATCCCATCATGGGGGCCGTGTGGACATGGGGGAAGGTCAGGGAGTGAGCAGCTGTGTGAGTGTTTAGCTGCCAGCTGGGACCAACCTACCACATCTTCAGGTTTCCCAGTCTCCCAACTTTTAACCCTTGGCGAAGGTTGAAACAGGTGCATAGATGTGTGTAGATGAAACAGGCGGAGAGTGAGGACAGCAGAGGCTGATGGGAAAATGCAAGAATGGAAAGGAAGGCTTATGGAAAGGAAGAGGTGAATTAAATACCAAGGGAAAAGAAGGTGAAAAAGGAGAGGTGAAGAAGGGAGTTCTAAGAACAACCATTTCTCATTTTGCCTCATTTCTCAGCAAAACCAGATCAGAATATAATGAGGTCTTAGTTGCAGCATTCCTCAAAACTCTGATGTGAACAGAGATATTGGGAGAAACTCCTTTTCTTCTTTTAACTAGGCTAAGTTGTCTCAGAAGTAGAATTGCATGAGAGGTCCTTGGGGTCAAGGTGGTGCAGGAATTCCAAAGACAAAGTAAATTATTCAGATGTATGCCCATATGTATCGCTTCTGGGCCTAATGGAATCGAATTGTGGTTACAATAAAGGGAACTTTGTTTACATTCTCTGGATCCATTTTATGTAGTTAAATCTAAGTAATGTTTCTTCTTAGGGATCATCACATACTTTAAACCAGGGCCCAGCAATGGAATGCAACAGAGAGTGTGATTAAAGTATCTGTGAAATTCACTGTTAAGTCTGTAGTCAACTCCTTTAAATTTCTGTAAAAATCACAGCTGCATTCACTAATACTATAAGTTAGCCTGGCCACCTGCTTTAATATCAAACTTTCTGTAGGAAAAGATTTCATTTTCAGATTTCTCGTTGCTGGAGAAAGTCAACAAATCTGTGTCTTTTTTATGTTCATGGAAATAAATATATTTCTTTGTGATCAGGAAGTAGGCTTCAGGCACTGTACAGTTTAAAATTAAATTATTCCATTTTTATTTTGTACAAGTGAGAGGATGCTTTCTCATGCTGCATTTGAACAGTATGAGACATTATCGTATAGAGGTGATTACCTTTGTTTCTGGCTCTTTAAAATATTTTGTTCTTAATGTAACGAAAGGTGGTATCTATAAGTTAGCATGGAAATGAGTTTCAGGCTGACACTTCCAGGTACATGTGCTCACATTTTTGTGTAAAGGCATGTGATGACTACTAACGATAATGGAATATTGGAGCAAAAGCAAGGGGCAAACCAAGCTCTTAGAGAAGACATTTGGGGTGGCCTCTTGCTGCGAGGACAGTGTTGTAGAGGTAAAACTCTCGAAGAGTAAAAAAGGACTCCCTAAGCATGGCTTTCTTTTCTTTGCTGTAGGGAATTGCTCTCTTCTGATGCTTCCTGAGAAACATAATCTTCAGGCATCATCTCCTCCAGTATTTTCTGAACATCAGGGTTTTTTTCGCCTTATTTTGAAATTCCTTTATAATGCCCAAAATAGTTCTTGTAACTTGTTTTCTAGTTTGGGTAATCCTTGGCCTTATAAGTAGATGCTGTGTATTAGCACTACTGGCCTTGTTATATTCTGACACCTTGGACTCAGAACTCAGAGGAGTCTGGGGAAGGAGATAATCATCTGATGCAGGGACCACCAGCACGTTCCATGAAACATACCCCTTTCTGGGGATAGCTGCCTTGTTGAGGACCATCAGACTGTAAACAGATGTGTTTGTGAAATGAAATCAGTTTGGAGTAACCCATGAGTTACAGCTAATTTTTCACTGGTGAGAAGCTCTATGGAAATTTGTTGAGACCAGTTTGGCCATGAAGTTGCTGTTCACCTCCTTTCAGAGCAGTGTGGGTTATGGTAGCAGAAAGCAGTTTAATCCCCAGATACTGCACTGAAAATACAGTCCTTCAATTAATATTATGAGTTTCTCCCTTCATTTGAGTTTTTATTCTGAGATACTGCTTGGTGCATCTCAGTGTTTGTTAACATTGTTAATTTGCCTTTACCTGGCAGATTTTGATGCTGGTTGTAGCATCTGAGGTTCAGCAGACACCAGAACTGTTTTATCCAGGTAGGGATTTTTTACTACTGTGATAATCTTTCAGTCTATAATGATTAATTATGGAGGGATTGGAAGAGAATTAAATTGGTGCATGGATAGAAATTTGCTTTTTCTTTGACTGTGATTTAGTTTCAGAGTTGCTCATCTGTCCCTTAGGATGTTTGCCAGTGAATGACCTTATGCTTGATAAGGAACTGGCCCATGAATTGTGCTATGGGTCAGTTAATGGTGACACCTTTTGGTGCTAGCATCAGATGCTCAAAATGTCTGTTATGACTTGATTTGAATAAAACTCAGATAACATCTCAGGTGAATAAATAGAATAACTTCTTAAATATTGCAAGGAAAAAATCAACTGAATGAGTTATGTGCAGGAATGGAAAACAAGAAGAAAAGTGCCTGTAAGGCTTTTTGGAATGACGACCTATGATATTTTAGAAGTAAAGTACAGACCAAGAAAAAGTGAAGCTCATCCTTCTGTTATTATGTTCACACTGTGTATCATTTTATTTCTTCTAATCTGGACACTTTCATCTTTCTCTGTGCCTGATGAATATTTTCAGGAGTTTATTCACTTGGAGAATGATCTGGTTCCCTTGAATGTTATCTGGGCAATGGCTTTGACTCCATGATTTCCCAAGGATTAGCCAGTCTTTGTTTTCCTTGGAGGTCTGAAATAGTCTGAGTACAGTCTATTTGTTGTATTTGAAAATGGAAGCAAGCTTGCTGGACGTGTTCTTTCTTGGAATGTTTTTGTGATTTTCTGATGATTCTAAGTCATTTGGTTCTGAATGAAACAGTGGAAAGGTTCACGATTAAGTTTATACTCAATTTACATTCCTTCTGCAGTATGTGTGAAGTGCCAGTTAATTGACAGCCAAACCCTTGGAGGCCAGTTGGTGACCACTGGCTTTGTAACACACTGATTAGGGAAAAATGAGCTTGAGGGAAGGACAAAAACCTGGAAAGAAGGAATTCTTAAATCTCAGCAGAATAAAATGAGGAGCTTCCAATTGCATCTTTAGGTTTCCTTCAGACTTTTTTTTTTTTCATAAACCAAACAATCACAGCCATAAATTAGTTCTTTACTAGTAGGATGTTGCCAAAATGTTAACTATACAAAACCCATTGTAAAAGTAGCAAAGTTTTTATGTGTGGTATCTGTACCTTCGGACCAGCAGCAACGTGGGTTGGTGATTTTAGAGTAGGCAGACCTATGGGCCCATGCAGTGGATTTCGAATGCAGAATTTGGAGAGAAAAAATTAAAGAACAGTATAAACTGCTGAGATTTATCTGACATACCAAGAAATACTTTTTAATCTTTGATATTTTCGGATCCCCAGGTTAAGAAAAAGGAGCGAGCTTTTCCTTGTAAAGCAAATGTATCTTTGTGTTGTCCCAAAATGGTGCTGCCAGTTGATGTTAATGTTTTTCCAGTTGGTTTTCTACATTCATAGGTGAAACTTTTTGGGTTAACTGTTGCCCTAATGCTTTCAGAAAGTTTATGGTGGTAGTTGCTGCTATTTTCAGGAAGGCAGTATTAAATATTTATATTTATCCTGAAGAGCTTTTGATCCCAGCTCCATCCCACTCCATCTCTGAACCAGCATTTTTCTCCCGTCTGTATCAACAGTCCCAACTTCTTAGAAGTTGGAGATCATAAATAAGTATTTAAAGATATCTGAAATCTATTTACTTCCACAGATTCCTCTCTATAACCCGCCTTCATGCCACACACATACATGCAGAGGCAGAGCTTGGTGGCCCCATAAAAACTCAATATTGACCCTAAGGCCCTCTGAAAATCTGCTTTGAAATCTTGGTTTTATTTTCTTCAAGTTTTTAATGGGTAAAGTTCATATTCACAAGTATTTAAAAGGTGTGGATCAGCACCTTATTTGCAATGTTATTTAAAGTTCTCAGATCTGCTCTGAGGGTTTTTTTTTTTTTCCATTGGGATAATTATAGTGGGATTTTTTTTTGTTGTTTAATCGAAAAGTATTTCTTTGTCCTTATGCCTAAATCTTGAAAATTCCCAGGAGAGAAATTTTCACATTCTGGAGTTTAGGACAGAGTTTTGCAAGACGCCTACTGTGTTTGGCTATTTCCATCTTAATAAGAAGGGCTTTATGTCTACTAAACCACTATTTCTACATTTTTATGGAATTGGGCAGTGCCCAGTTCCATAAAAAGCCATTGTACCATAGCTGCAGGAGCAGCATTTCTGCAGATCTACTACGTGATGGAGTTTGTAGTCATAGTAAAAGAAGTTAAAAATTGAATACAGAAACTTCAGGAAAAATAACTTTTCTTGGACGTGAAGAAAACCTATAATTGGTTTGGTTTGTTTATGTGATTTAACTTCAGTATTTTTCACAGTCACTATCCATCTCAGGCTGAGAAGATAAGGACAAAATTGCCTACTTGGAACTGTGAATTACTTCAGTATTTTCTGAATCCCTATTGAAATACTTAGAAAGTGTATTGATGTTTATGTAAATTGTTGCTTTACGTGCAGCATAGCATCCTGAAGCTTATATCTGTGGGTTTAAGGGTTTCTCTTCCCCCCATCAGTTAACAGCTTCTTGTGTTTATACTGCTTTTATCCTGAATATTTTTGTTATGACTTAAATGATAAGAAAGTATTTTGTGATTCTGTTTCAGTGCTGGGAAATGGTAGTCAGGTAGAGCTTGGTGTCTTAGTAGTCCCTTTCACGTCTGTCAAATCAAAACTCTTCAGTGCTTAAAAACCTAAACTCAGTCGCAACTGACAATAGACAACTACCAATATTGCTGACATGTGCGCTCAACTCTCAGCAATACAGAAGATATTTAAAACTCATATAATGAAATAAATTTCTCTCAGAATAATATAAATATTTCTGAGATGGTTTGAAATTTTCAATAGAAATTAGAGGAGTTCATATGAAAAAAAATCGTAACAAGGGATTCTTCTTCAACAGTTTTGTGTTCACTTTATAGTGCCCAGAAGAACGTCAGTCTATGGACAGAAACTACTCATGTATCAATGTAGTAGTTTTAAGAATATAGCAAAAATTAGTCTGTTAAGACCAATTTGTTCTTTTGCAGGATCTTTGTACATTGCACATGTAATTTTGCAAGAAAGAAATTCTTGTAAAATCTGTTTTATGGAAGTTGGTTTCCTTTAAAAAATCTTTTTGATCTGGTTTTATAGTGTTAAGTATAAATGCAACTGTGTAGGACTGAAGCATACTCATGAGGGTTTCAGGAAGATTTTGGATTTGAAGCACTACTTAATAGTGTTTTAAATCCTCTATGTGAATTTATCTGCAAGTCTGTCGCAAAGTACAGCCTCAGATAAACTCAGAGTGGCTGTAGGGAGGATTGGCTGTGTTTGGTTCGTATCCGTGTCCTGGGAGTGGTCTGTTACACCTCTGGTGGATCCGTGTGTCTTGTGGTGAGACCTGAGCAGGAGCTGGGCTTTCCAGGAGCTCGGGACGGGGAATGGTCTCCCTGTGGCCCTGCACAGCTTAGACACCTTCAGTGTGTTCACTGACTTGCCATCTCTTTTAAAGCATGCTGGACACCTGAGCTCCAGGCAGGAATTGCAGACTTGGGCAGAGTGTGTTTGTATCAGGAACTAAATACATATTGCTAAAGATAGTTTAGTTTCTTAACTTCATTGTATTTTCCACTGAATTCTATGACTTTGTTTTTTTTTTAAGGATCATCATTTCAGGATCTTTTAAATACTGTTTGCTGGAAGAAATAACAGAAATTAACTCATTTTTCATGAGTTAACTTTGTGTGGTCTTCTTTATTAACAAAGGCTGATATTGAATGCCAATTTCTTGTTTTAAAAAAACCCACCAAATTCAAACGTGCCCTTGGTGAAAGACAGATTATCACACATAGGTTAATTTTTTATTTCCACTTCCTGAGATGCTTTCAGATAGACCTGCTATAGCAGTTAGCCTGAAGAAAGTTAGGGATATTTGATGAAATGCTTCATGGAGTTGGGTTGGGTTTTATTTTTTTGTTGTTTTTGGTTTTTTTGTTTTGATTGTGTTTTTGTTAGTTTTTTTGGTTTTTTTTTTTTTTTTAACTTACAATCATCTGATCATTGCTAGTTTTTCAGCTTAGATGAGATGGAGTGAATTTTTTTGAACATGTATCTTTTTCTGAGATATGAAAGTATTTTCCTGCATATAACAACATGTAGTCATGCCAGTGTTCTTGAAGGATCCAGATGAGCTTAAAGAATTGGAGGGCATGTAATAAACTTTGGTCATTCTGGTGAATTTACTGGGTGTTTCTGTCACCTTAATTATTACTTAATTGTTGCAAATCTGAGAGGAGAAACTGATGAAGATAAAAGGACAGCTTTTATGTATTTATGTCATTAGAGTGGGAGCGATACATTCCCACATTTTTATGTTCATCTGCACTTTGAAACTTTCAAGGATGCCGCAGTTAAACAGAACGAGGCTGTATAAAGTTATTTTAGATTTCCTAGATCCAAGATGAGCAAACACCAAATGTGCTGTATTTTTGTTCCCTCTCTTTTCTTATGTCATAGGTAGTTGATAAATATTGTTGCTAATCGATGGAATTATAGCATTAGGAAAAGTCAGAACACCTTTTAGAAATGTGAAAGGTGTATTTCTTACTTTATTACTTTTATTGCAGGTATATACAGGTATTTGGTTAAATAGGTCTTTCTTGGGGCCTGGTGGGTTATTGCAATATTTGCAGATGTAAATAATGATTTTTGTACATTGGAATTGGCTAGGCCATCTTTCATTCAGCTGTTGGGACAGGAATACTTTTTTTTATCTGATCTTCTTTCTTAAATTTTCTTAAATCTTAACCTTCTATGCATAGAAGGAAGCTGAATGGGCTGTATTCTGGTTTTTTCCCCACAAAATTTTCTGTGCTTTAGAGACCATAGTAAGTAAAGGTTTTTTTCTGGGTGGTTTTTTTGTTTGTTTGGGTTTTTTTGTTGTTTTGGTTTTGTGGTTTTTTTTGCTTGTTTGTTTTTTACCTTGTTGATACAAATTAGGGTAATTAATAACCCCAAGTACTACTTGTTAAGTTGTGAGAACTTTGCAAAGTAATCATTATTGCCTATTGTATAGAATATAGAGTGTGATGAATAATTATTTGGGGGAAAAAAAGACCCCAAATAACAAAGCAAAACCCCACCATGTTTACAGCATGTGCAAGTGGGATCACAAAGAAGTTGAAGTTGGGAAGAATCTCCAGTGGTCATCTGGCTCAACCAGCCTGTTCCAAGCAGGGAGTTTCTCAGGATTGTGTCCAGTTGTGTTTTTTAATATCTCCAAGGATGGATGTTGCATCCTTAGCAACCTTTTAGAGAAGTTTACCACCCTCAAAGTAAAAAAAATCTATTTTCCTTATGTTTAAGTGAAATTTCCTCTATTTCAGTCCATGCCCATTGTGTCACCCGATGGATCCAGCTGGGCTTTGGCTTGTTGATTGAGCAATATCTCTCTATTCCTCCTGGCTTCCGCCTGTCCCTACTTCCAGCTCTCCTATGCTTTGGACAGCCTGGTCTCCTGGAAGGTGCCCATGGCAGGAAGGTTGGAAGGAGATGATCTCTAAGGTCCCAAGCCATTCTATGATTCTGTGCTTCCTTCCTTTCTTGGCATTAAGTTACAAGCTCCTTGCTCATCTGAGCAGGTTTTTGCCTCCTTTGCTTGATTAGCTGCTGGTTGAGATGGGCCATTCTCAGAATCAGGTCAGTCAGCTCTCCTGGACACCTCATCTCTCCACGTCTGTATCCCTTGGATACCTCTCTGCCTTTTGATTTGAAAAAAATTTGTGATCATTGTCCTCACATTCTGTTTTTTGTCCACAATATACTTTTAGTGTTTCAGTTATAATTGGCAAGGTTTAAGCTTTTGTAATTTTTTTTTTCCAGTCATGAATAAGTTTTGTCTTGTTAAAGTCATATTGTAAAACTAATGCTGTTTCCCAAGCCTTGGGGATATCCTGGCTGTGTAATTACAGATTTATACTGCAGCTATGCAGACGTGATTATTACCAATAGCCCGAATAATTGCACGGCTTGGCTGGTTTGTGGTCAGGCACTGTCTCGTACCTCCGTGTGGAACAGTTAAAATAAAAAATAAAGCAGAAAATTGCTGAAATTCTCATAAGCAATGCTCCTGATTGGCAGTTTTGTTTCCTATAGTTGTGCAGGTATGATGAGATTTAGTTGACAGTAAATCCTGCAAGGCAAAAACTCCTGGATTTCGTCTTCATTACTGGAAAGGAGGTGATGTGAAGGGAGCATTATACAGCTACACTGATAATTTGGAAGAAGTTCTTTCCCACCCCTTCTAGAAATACTGATTCAGATAAAAAGAGGTAAATACAGAGCATATGCTATGTTTGAAGTTCGTTCTGATTAAGAAACTACTTGGGAATAGAACTGATGATTAGATGAACATTAACATTTTTTATTGCCTTATATTGTGTAAGGTTTTTTCTTATTTTTAAGAAGTGACCGAATTTTTTCACCCATACTTCTGGCAAAACTTGACTTCATGGGCTTAGAACTGGATGTTGTTCCTGTGTTGTGTTCTCCTCCCAAGCTGTGACTCTGTGTAATGATCCATGACCAACACATGCCTGGAAAGCTTTAACTTTTGATGTTTCCTTCACAGTCAGAAATTCGTGAATATAGGGAATTTATAGTAGTTGGAAGTCGGATTTAATACTACTTAGGAAAGCTGTTGACTGTTAGTATGTGATATCAATTTTTTTCATTGATGATATTCATTTATAAATAATAATTGAGTGACATTTAAACCGAGTTAATTGCTATGATGGGGTAAATGATGTTTTGGAACATCATCTATTTCCATGTAAATCATATGTTTAAATCCCAGTTAGTAGTGTGCTTATTGGCTAAGCAGGTAGTCACACCTCGCTCTGGCCAGGAGAGAAATGGCATTCCCAGTGTGGGAGAGTTAGTGATAAAAGCAAAGTTAAAATGCCTTTCTAACAGAAGTGAGGATTATTAAATAACTGAATAAAGAGATGCTCAAAGAGAGAGGCAAAGGAAATGAATCCGTACAAATACAAGCCCAAAATCTTGGAATTTTTATTAACTGTTGCTTGACGTCATAAATGGAGAGAAACCTTTGGAGCAAAAATAAGAAGCATTTATATGCTCATCTTTCCTTTTTTTGGTTCCCCTGTTTATTTAATTTTCAGGTTTCCTTCCTGTATTTAGTTTCTGCAGGGTAAATGGTAAACATGCATGGATCCTGTTGCTGTAGGTCTCATGATCATGATGAGATGGACACCAGTAATGAGCAGTGTCCAGTGTCCTGGTTATGTTGCTCTCAGGATACTGGGATATCCATTCAAAGGATATGGAGTGTTTTCCCACTTCTCTGCACAGTTTAGTGCTGAACCAAACAGTGCAGAAGCCTATATGAGAAGTTTGTGATGGCTAGGATTATCCATTCAAACTTCCTTGGAGGTTCACTGTGGTGGGGAGAATACTTGAATCCAAAACATTGCCAGAAAATGTGGCACTATATGGAAAATCAGATCTGAAAATCATTATGTGACAAGGGGGAGAAAGGGGTTAAGAATGAGAAGACGAAAGGTATATTAGTCACTGTGCAGCTTCAGTAACTTAGCTCAATTCTGGAATAGTTTCAGTCCCATGGAAAACAGTCCTTTATTCTTTTTCAAGCATTTGCTTTTTGTAGTGAATCCTGTTGATGTAGCTCTACCAAGAGCAACAGGACCTTTATTTATGAACTTCTGTAAGATGTTTCATGTTTATATCTCTTATTGTTACAGAGTTTACCCTTGGTAAGGAAATTCACTGTTTCTAAAGAGGATTTGAGGAGGAGAAAATGAGATGGAAAATGATTTCATAGATAATCAGGAAGGGAAGAAAGCAGCTAATAAACTAAATGTGATGGTCTTGTGAAAATAAATGTAGTAACAAATAGCCATCTTTTAATCTTCATTTTTGTGGTGTTATACTAGCCAGTGTTTTAAAAGTAATGTGAAAATCTCAGTTACACATGAATATTTAACTGATATGTGAGCTCTAAAGCTCTGGTTTGTGATTTGTCTCCAAAAATGGTGCTTTGAAAGAAAGTATTCTGAAGTGGCAGCTCCCAAGTATGAATTGAAGCTTAAAATGTTTTTCTTTGCCTTTAGTGGTGTTTTCTCATCAGCTTTATATATATCATTAGTTGCTTTTGCTAGGGTTAATTCAATTTAACTTCAGGAGAGAACAGTTCTCTCAGAAATAACAGCCACTTTCTCAGGGCTCAACTTTTTTTCTTTTTTTAAAAGCAATATTAAGATTCTATGACATGTTGATGCCACGTGAGAGCAGAGACTGCTGTTTTGCAGGTTCATGTGAGCACAAGGGAGAGGCTAAATGAGGTCAATCACATCAACATGCTCCTGCTGTAGTTGGCATAACCTGCTCCACAAGTATGGAGAGTAAGGAGAAATAATTTAGTTTAGACTAAATGTGAATCGGGTTTTATTTTTCAATCTCTCACTTTTAAACCCTATATTGATACAATGGAGCACTAACCTATCTTTTATTAACAGTTTTTCTAATATATGGAAGGATTATCATATTTAATATGAAGAAGTCCGTTTAAAGTATTTTCCCAGAACCGGAGTGTAAATACTGTGAGCTGTTGGCATGGGAATTAATTCCTTTTTTGACTCTGTAGAAGCTTTCAGAGCTGCAGAGTGTCATGCTCTCGAGGCAATGCTCCTTCAGCCCACCTGTATCTTGCTCATCCCGGCCAGGTGGGTATCAGCACCTGGGGCATTTGCAGGGTGCAGCAGTGCTGTCACTTCTCTTTTGCCCACAGGCTGAGGCACAGGATCGTGCACTGAAGGAAAGGAGTCACTTTGGTAGCTTTTCCAGCCATTGGTATCACACCACAGTCCTTTACTGGCGGTCAGGTACACATGAATTCGGGGAGTGGGTGTCCTAACCTGGGTGTTGTTATGTGCTGGCATGTGTTTTATAGACTTCACAGCATGGCTGGGGTAGGAAGGGAACTCTGGAGAAGCTTCACCTGGAGCAGATTTTACAGGATCACGTCCAGGCAAGTTTTGAATATCTCCAGAGGAGACTCCACAGCATCTCTGGGCAGTCTGTTCCAGTGCTGTCACCTGCAAAGACATTTTTACTTATATTCACATGGAACCTCCTGTGTTGGACTTTTTGCTCTTGCCCCTTTTCCTGTTGCTGGGCACGTCTGAGAAGAGTCTGGCTCCATCTTCTTGATACCTTCCCTTAAAGGAGTATTTTTGCTCTTTCTCCCCATCTATATGGGAAAGAAGCTCATATGCATAAGGATCCAAGATTTGGAATTTTGAGCTGGCAGATGCACCTGTAATCCTCAAAGGTCGCTTTCTGGGATCTGCTGGCATTTGTTTTTCAACACTAGAGCACACTTTAAATTTGAGCAATGTCTTTGACTCAAATTCATAAGATGCTCACTGCAGATGAGTTTATTTAATCAGTAGAAGATTCAATAGTGTATTGCAAATGGAGAGTTTGGGAGCATTTTAACAAATTGGGTTACAGTACAAAAAGGTTTTTGATGCTGGTTTATGAGGTTTGATTACTTTTGTGTCAGCTTCCAAAACAACTTTAACAATTTTTCTTTGTATGGTGCACTAGATTATTCAAATGCTTAGTAAAGTATTTACCTAAAGTAATAAATGTAAAATTAAAATTTTGTTTGAGAATGGAAGGCTCTGGTTTTGTGCTCTCATTTAAACAATTTGTTTGTTCATGAAGTAGTTTAAAACTCAGCATTTAGGACATTTGAGAATCTTAGCCAGTTTCCTTGCATTATTTGGGTATCAGAATGGGAGACCTAAAGATAGATTCTTGGGACAATGAGCTTCAAATCTGAACTGTAAATTTTATCTGTATTAATGAAAGTACATATTCCACAAAATTGGAAAATGTATGCAAATCAGGTTTAAAACTTGGCTTCAGTGCTTTCATAATTTGTTTTAAAACATGATAAATACAAGGGAAATACTAAATTACAAGACAAAACATAATGATAAATTAGCTTAATTACACTAAACTAAATCAAACACTGACTTATTCCTGTTCAGAAATACCACTAAATACCATAAAACAGTAGTGACCAATTACACAATTTTGGGAAAGCCTATCAACTAGCTTATACCTTTTGAGAAAAAAATGATACCTTAATTATAGGTTTTAAACCTACCTTAAAGGGTAGGATTAGAAATTTAAAGCTTTATTCCTGAGGCATCTACACTAAGACTGTTAAACTTTGTACTGGGGTCAGACCAAGTCTTCATTTAAGCTGTTACCATCTCTGGTACTGGCTAACAGTGGACCTCAAGGAAGGAATGTAAGTAATGGGGGAAAATATAGGGATACTTCCACAGGATGCTTTCCTAACCTCTAGCTATGCATAGTTCAGACTTCCTGAGCTAGAGCTGTCTTTGTTTTTAGTAGCTGTCAGTGGATGTTTCTTCGGTGAGTTTACCCAGCTGCTGTTTGAACCTATCTAAAATTTGAGGAGTAGCTTGCAGCAAGCCCTTTAATTCTGTAGGTCTTCTCTTCCTGCTTATACAGCATGGCTTGTAACACTTATAAAAATTCCATGATCTTTGGATAGGGGGAATGGTTAGAAAAGCTAAAGGGTTTTATCTGTTATTTCTGTAAGACAGTCTAGAAACAGCAGTTGGTCTGTTTGGTGTGTGATAAATAAAGCAACTAGAACTTGAGTGGGACCAAAAAAAAAAAAATAAATCAATTTTGCCTTTTCCTGCATCAGTGGCTGATGAGTTGTAGAAACCCAGTCAAATTATATCACTTTTCCATGAGTGTAATATTCTGGTACTGACTCTTAGTGTGTTAATGCTGGGGAGTGTTTTCTGAGCTAGGACTGATTCATGCTCACCTGCTTTGAGCAGAGTAAGTGCATAACTTCCTACTCTTGTTAATGTAGATATGACTATTTCTCCTTTTATTACAATGAAAATCACAATGAGTAGGCTAAATCCAGAGGAATACACTCTGACAACTATGGATGAAAGTGTTTTGAGAGCTACTGAGTCTTTTTTGGACCATGTGAAGAAACTACAGTATTGCTCTCACGGTGGGTCTGTGGGTCATCTTATAGATATTTTAAATTATGCAAATCACATCAGCACTTGACTCATGTTTTTAAAAATTGGAGGATGATGGCAGTAAGCCAACAAAGAGAACTTAATACTTTACACTTAGGATACATTTTCCTTACCTTCTTATTGTATAAATTCCCTAAAAATACCTGCAATGCTCTAAAGCTCAGTGTTTATTTTCAAAATGCAATTAGCATAAGAAAATGTATCTTTTTAACCTGTTCCTTGAAATCCATGTGCACACAAAAAAAGTACCACAAAGTAAAATCTTTGACCAATGCCTTAGAAAGTTGTTCAGTGCCCATCTACTTCCCCAAATGAAATTTTAGATGCTGTCTTACCACTGGTTGGCTGCATGGCATTTGGCTGAATTTTGAGCAAGTTAAGTTAATGCTAATCACTTGTGTGGCACAGAATTCCATTAACTTTGACGGCAGGGAAGTTAAGCGATTTTCTAATTGACTGGGTTAAAAGTTTAGTATACATGCAAAGAGCAAAAGCTTTTGGATAAAAACGGTGGTTTCTTTCCTCAATTATTTTTAATTTTTATTTTTAAGGAAGTGAAATAGGGCCTCTTACAAACTTCATCCAGTCACCTGGTCTAGTGGAAGGTGTCCCTGCCCTTGGCAGGCTGTTGGAACTCGATGATCTCTAAGGTTGCTTCCAACCCAAACCATTCTGTGCTTCTATGTAAGCTCTAATCTTCATTTCTAAAATTCAAGATAGTAATTTAATTAACTTATCACCTGCTCTATTGGATGACACTTGTTTTTAAGTGAAACTGTAGAATTTTCTTTTTCAGCAGAGTATTTAGTATGGAGGCCTACAAGGAAACGGAATTTGAAGTGCTTTGTCATTTAGTAGGAATGGCTACATAAAATGCACGATGGAAGAGCAATGAACTTCCAACTGTGCGTGTCAGACCTTAGGACTGCTATGAGCAATGGGTTTCTAAGTTTTGTACCTTTATAAGCTTTTTCCCCTTCATTCTTGGACAGCAGGCACGATGATTAGAACAGAAAGGAATAAGTTGATTCCTTGGGCATCTCCATAAATGAGTTTGGAAATAAGATTAGTTCTGAGTCTCAATACTTCTTTGCTTTATTTTAAATAGTATAAGATGCTTTAAAAAAATCCATAAAAAAACTTCAGAAGTAATGAATGACCTTTCATTTTCACATGCAGCTGCATTAAGTCATGTGATAGGTGATAATTTCTTGGCTCTAAAGATTCCAAAAGGGCTAATGATTTATGCACGCAGTAGTTCTTTGCCTTGAGATTAGCATGTGTGTTTATTTGTTGGGGCTCCCCCCCCCACTTCCCCTGGGGGAAGGAGGCCCTGCGGTGGAAGCATGGCCTGTTCCCAGGGTTTCCCCTGCTCCCTGGTCACATGTACCCAAGTTCTATGTTCCTATTGGTCCCAAATGTTTCCCTGCAAGGAGAACTTTTTTGATGTCCCATGATTCTTCAGTCTTGGGGCAGACTCGCAGCTATGCAGCCAGAAAATAAACATCTACCCAAAAGAGCATTCCCTTATTCTTTCCACGGGCCCTGCTGTCTTCAGGGAGGTTGCAGAGAACGCGCTGCAGCATTTATTGTTTTTATTTTGGAAAAAAAAGATCATAAATGGGTTTTTATTCTATGCTGAAAGAGCATCGATTTTGCAAACTGAAGCATAAAAATTAGGAAATAATACAGTAAAGGTTATCTCTGCAACTGTGATTTATATCCTTGTGCAGTGAAGAATGAGCTGGCACTAATTACTGCTTCTATTTTGTGGGGATGATGCCCTGGAAAGCTGGAGCAATTCCTTAGCACTGATAATTTCATCTCACTGGCTGACTTACCCAGACATCAGGCCTTTGCTGAGGCCATTTATGGGATCAGTCACACTGTTGATAACCTCGATATGTGGCTTTCCTCTCTCAAAGGATTTTGTGAATTATCTTCAAGCAGTCAGTTACTGGCATCATGTTTCATGTAGTCCTGCCAAATCTGGCACGTTAAATGAAAGTGTTGTGCCAAACAGTGAAATGCACTTGTTCTTATTATCTCATAGCATGCAAACAGTAAGGATTTATTCTAGTTCTCCAGACTCAACTTTTGCCAGAAACAGCTACCAAGAATAACGATGGGAATTTTTTTTTTTTTTAAGAAACAATGCTGCCCTTCTTGTATCTGACTTGTCATCTCTCCCACTTTCCAACTTCAGAAAACTACCTTTCATTCTGGTAATATATAATACCTTGTATTTAATACTTAAATACTTGTGCAGATAGATCTGCCGCTGACCATTTCACTCTTTCAGTCCCGGTGTTGGTGGTAGTGGTTTTCCAAGTTCCTGTACCAGTTTTGGTAGTGCTCGGTTGTTTTTCTCTGCTCAGCATCCATTGTCAAGAATTGCCATCCAAGGCCACAGCAAAGTCATCTAAAGCAGCAGAGTTCTTCCATTGCAAAGACAGACTGGTTTGGGAAAGCCTGTCCCAAATTCTCTGCTAACTGGAATCCATAACCATGATTCTTTCTGATGAGGAAAAACATAAAAGAAATAATGGTTGCTATATCTTTACCACATCACTGATTAAGATGCTCTGTTGTATCAGGTGAAAACCATAAATGAAGATGCAGAATTGATATTTATGTAAACTAGGGGCCTTCAGTCCTTCTGTACATGATAGAACCCTCTGGGGATTTGTTGTCTTGTTGTAAATGGTCAGTGTTTTTAATATTTGAATGGAAATTCCTGTTTCTGATCATCACTTCTTATCACACGCTCTCTAGAAATGTTTATATTGTGCAGTAATTCTGTAGATGAGTTGCTACAAAACTTTAAGCTTGATTGAATTTTCTAACCAGTCATGGTTTATTTGAAAAAAATCAGAATAAAAGATCCCTTCTTGCAATGCTTCCCTTTGAAAGATGTGTAAAATTTGTTTTGCTTACTTCGGAGGCTTTATTTAGCATAGCTTGATTGCGTTTTTCCATTCTACTTGTACTGGCTGTTAAAGACCATTATATTTTATACATATCAACATGTTGGTATTTAAAGGCTTATTCAAAATTTCCATTCTTGGATCATTATCTGGAAAACCAGTGCTACATTTCAGTTATTTACATTTTCCTATTCCTTAAAATTTGGCATTCAATAAAGTCTTAACTAACCTGTAAATAGTCTCCATCAGGATATTTGGAAACCACCCTGTAAGCACTTTCAAGCTTTCTGTTCATTCTGGTAGTCTGAGATAATCATGAGTGCTACTTTTATTTTTATAGTACTGTTGCCTGTTTCTAGGCTGGAGTTTAAGTGGATAATAGTACACCACAGGTTGTTAGTTTTTCCCCTTAAGATTCTGAACACAGGAGCATGTTGGTCAATAGCTGAAGGAAAGACCTCTTTGAATTTTGTGTGTGGTGAATTTTAAGACAGAGCTGATAATCTACAGTAAGAGATTTTTCTTTCCTAAAATGTTTCCTCCTTAAAATATGAAATGAATCTTGCTCATGAATTGTGTGTTAATATTTGGTTTTGATTGTATAGCTCCCTCCATGACAGAAATGGAGAGGGGAGAGTATTTTATAGGACTTGGAAGTTCTATAGACTGCAGGTTGTTTTGATTAAGTATTTAATTAGGCAAACACTTCAGTGATCTGAAATAATAGTTTTTATTTCAGCAAGTTTACCACAAAGTGAGGATGAGTGTAAATGCCTGCTTGGAGTGAAAATCAGTAGTTAATAGTCTTGATCTGCTGGTTTTTTTGTAACCAGTTAAATGAATCCTCATTGGCAGACTTGAGAAAATGACAAGTGAAAAGTGAGTTATGGCAAGTTTGCTTCTGTAGAACATTAGAAAGGAAATGCTCCCCATTTTCAATGTGTTAATGAACTTTCATGGCTGAAAGGTAAATGTTCGTAGTATTTTTAAAATGTAGACATCTTTTGTGACACTTGCACTTCTAGGGGATTTATTGAGGTCATTGTCCTAGTAAAGAAAATAGAGATTTTTTTTCATTGTAGCTTAATTTTTTTTAACACTTACAGGCATAGAGACAATGCTGACAAAAATAGGGTGTCTTTATGCACAGAGGGGCTTGGCCAATCCAGAAAACCATACGTGAGCTGTAGTAGTAGAACTGTATTTTTGGTGTATTTTAATGCGTACTGCAGGTAATACAAGGCATTTCTGTGTATTAGAAAACCAATTCTAAACTAGAAACATATTTTTATGGGCTTAAAATATAAATAAAATTATCCATTTGCATATAGTTAGTATAATATTGTTATAGGAAATATATATAGCTGGAGAAGAAAATAAATACAGTCCTAACTTTCAAATTGCAAGTCTAAACAAAGAAAAAGAAGCTGTCTGCATACATGCAGTTAAAGTATTAGTAAACTCCAACTTTGTATTTTGTAGTACACTTACAGTACCATATTTTGGAAACAAATAGTATCCAATATATATAATATGGATGTATTTTGTTTCATAGTACTATGTAAATCTATAAGAAAATTTGAGTACTTAATTTATGCATTAAAAATAGCTGAAGAATATGCTTATGTATTGTAACAGGCATGTATATTGCATGTTAAGAATTAGCGCTTGCTAAAGACTTCTTGTTTAATCATAGTGTGTATAAGATAATTCAATCTCTAGTATCTCCATGCTACCCTTCAATTTTGCTTGTTTGCTCCTGTCACATAGAGGTTTGTTTTTAATGTAATACATAGGTTTTAACATTGGAGAAATAAAGATTGCTATACAGTATTGACCATTAAGTGCTTGGCATCCTACGAAAATGAAGGAAGATAAAGTGTGATTACAACAGTCAGTGAAATTGTGGTTCTCCAAGAACCTTATTTCTACATAACAAAAGAAATGTAGATGGAGGAACAGAAGTATTTTGTGAAACAGAGAAATGTTGAAAGATGTGCAGCCCAAAAGAAAGGATGGCTTTTTAAGTACTAGAAAGCAACAAAAAGATGAGGAGCATGTATATTTCTAAGCATAGTTCTTAGGGAATTTAAATTTCTTTTATTGTCTCAGCTGTAATACCTACAGGCTGCTGCTGAAAGTAATCAGACAGGTAACAAGATTTGATTACTTCTTGATATTAACAAATCTGCTTCTTTTACAACTATTCTCATCTACCTGTGTGTCATCTCTTATGGGTGTTTCCTGCTTTGATTTATCCTAAGGCTCTGCCTTTGTGCTTGTTTGAGCTTGCTGTTGTAGCTCCTCAGCCCAGAAGGCCAGGTGTATCCTGGGCTGCTCCAAAGGCACCGTGGGCAGGAGGGCAAAGGAGTGGATTCTGCCCTTCCACTCCACCTGGACTGCTGTGTCCGGCTCTGGGCTCCTCAGCACAGACAGACATGGACATGTTGGAGCAAGTCCAGAGGAGGCCACCAAGATGCTCAGAGGGCTGGAGCACCTCTCCTTTCAAGGCAGATGGAGAGAATTGGGGGTGTTCAGCCTGGAGAGGAGAAAGCTCCAGAGAAACCTTACTTTGTGACCTTTCAGTATTTAAGGTGGGCTAATCAGAAGGTGAGAGCAGACTTTAGTAGGGCTTCTTGTGATAGCACAAGGGGTAGTGGTTTTAAACTAAAAAAGAGTTGATTTAGATTGGATATAAGGAGGAAGATTTACATGATGAGGGTGGTGAGGCCCTGGCAGAGATTGTTCAGAGAATTTCGGGATGCCCCATCCCTGTAAGTGTTTGGGCTTGGAGCAACCTAATCTAGTAAAAGGTGTCCTGTGGCAGTGGGACTAGAAAGTGATGACCTTTAAGGTCCCTTGCATTCCAAACCATTCGATGATTCCATGATTGAAAGATCTTTTCCAACCCCAACCATTCTGATTTTATGATTCCTTTAAGTCCTTATATTCTTACTTTAATAGAAAAAAATCAATACTTGGAGATACTGTTTTAGGTCTCCCATGTAACAGGTTTTCAACTTTGTATATTTTATATATGGTACATCTACCTATGCAGAATTATTTCAATGTACTTTGAGGTTGAACTGCTTGACAGATAATTAGAATGCATATAATAACTACAGATTTTAATTTCACTTATAATTAAATTTCATTATAACATCCCAGTACTTTCAGAGAAGATTTCAATAAAAAGTGAGAAATAGTTTATGTCACCCTCATGTTAATGTCACTTGCATGGATGACTTTTTCTACTCATATTTCAGGCTCTTGGATGTTATCAATTAGGACTTTTTAATAAAACACATTTATGAACTTCCATTTGCTTAAATTGTTAAGACTATTTTTCTTAATATTTTTATTTTTTTGCCACACAGCCTGTGTGTGGTCAGAAAGTTTTTAGGTTGTTGTAGGAAATACTTTACATGCTTCTAAACTCTCCTGTACTTGGGTGATTGTTGAGTGGCCAGATACTGTCACCTTGAGCCGTGCTGCTCGTTTATACATAGCATTAGTGATTGAAATCTCTTCCTGTCGTTAAGTGATCTCATTATATGGACATTTTTCTGATTTACAGAGGCTTAGTTTTTTAGGTTTATAAAGTTTCTTGCAGTATGTTCTTGTCATGCTTAAATTTGTTAAAGTACAGAAAAATCATGTTAAGTTGTATGGTTGGCGATACGGTTTCCATTCATCTTTTTGCAGCATCTTTTTATCAGCCATATTTTTCAAGTGATTAGCAGGGTTCATAAAAATGTTCCACTGCTATTTAGGACAGCAGTAGGTCAGATTGGTATTTAAAATACTTTTTTTTTCCACCTTGTATGTCTGTAGTCTGAAAACCAAGCTGAAAAGACCTGGGCTTGCCTGCATACTTTGTTCCCTGCTAGGATGGATGTGGATGGTCTGGGGTGCCTTGGTTGGTATTTGAATGACCCAGTTTCCACTGGAGGACAGGTATATTGGCTTTTCTAAACACTTTCAGATTTGTGGTAGGATCTTCTTTGTAGTATATGATGTAGGGCTTTCAGTTTAGCAAATGTTGAGATATTTTTATATATAAACCTCTTTGGTAAGGTGAGGGTCATCCTTTTCTACTAGTTTTGAGCCCCAGAATAAAGTTTGGAAAGAAAACACAGTAAAAAGTCTAGATACTATCCTGATTTTCATAGAGCATTCTGTCTTACAGCTTTGGTTATTTATTGCTGCTACTCATGTAGTCATTTTAAATAGTTGACTAGTAAAAATTGTCCAAAACAGGTGATAAAACCAAAGAGGAGTTATCTGTCTGCCATTCACAGGACGTGTAACACTCTGTGGGTAGGAGATTGCAATTTCTAAGTCTTGCTGAATTATCTGTACTTGGTCTTCCAAAATAAATTTTTAAAAATTATTTTCATTAACAAACAATTTGACCCTAAGGGTATTGTGTAGGAGTTCTCATGGAAATTGTGAGGTGAGAATGGACTATAGAAGGAAGTGATAAAAAATGAAGTACTGGAGAAAGAATAGGACAGAAGGAAAGTGTTGAGCAGGGGGAAATAAGTAGCAAGTTTTTGTAGGAGCATAGTTACAGTGTGAGAGTCAATTATAGAAAATTCGGATGTGAAGGTGAGCGTAAATTGTTGGGAAGTCTTTTGCTGAAGCGTTGCAATACCTGTGATGCTTTGAAGTGATAGAAGTGTACAATGCTTTCATCAGCAGTTGTAAAAGTTGGATGAAGAGAATCAGCCAGAAAAATATAAGGAGTTTAGGTGGAAAATGAACTGCGTATGGTTTGCTGGTAGGGATAAAGACAGATGGATTTTGGAATATACAGGTTGTTGCTATGCTCTATTAGAAATGAAGGTAGAGCATTTCAAATTGCAGCTGGCTTTATAGTTGGTGTTTATTTGTCATGGCAAGACACCCGAGTGTGCAAGTAAGAAGGTTTCCATTAATGGCCTTCATAGAGAATGCTTAAGGCAGAAAAAGAGAAATGTCAATGTATCTGAACTTATGGATTTCATTATTGAAAAATTAAGCTCAATATTAGATAGAATTTAATTGGCCTGAACTGAGATTTGGACACTGAAATCCGCCTAGGGCTCAGACAGCAAAAAGTCCTATAAGCTTTTGAAGACTACTTGGTCTTTAATGTAAGTTACATAGTTTATCATCCCCAGTGGAAATGTAGGGTGAATGATGATTGGAGGTCCCTTCCAACTCAAATTGTGCTGTAGTTGTATTTAGTTTGATGGTTTATAGCATACTTAGCTTCACTTCCTTAACATATGCTCAAAAATGCCTGTTCTGGGAAGTGGGCATCTGTCTCCCATCTGTCTCCTACCTACAAACAGGTTTAGGAAGAGATACTTGAATTCTGCCCCTGTATTCCAGATAAAAGTCAAATGTAGGACAGACTATTTTGTTAATGCCCATTTGTTTCAGAGTGCCCTCATGGAATTCTAGGAGGAGTTGCAGCCTGGACTGCAGCCAGCTGGATGGGTCTTGCATCCCAGGGATTTGCCATGCATCCGCAGAATGGGGATGAGGTTCCAGAGGCTGTTAATGATTGCTCTGTTCCTTGATCCTATTGAGCTGGACCGAGTTGCCACCAGGGACAGAAGTCCTTGGTACCGAACTGAGAACCTGACCCTTCATGGCATGTGTGTTTGTGGAGAAATTATGGAATTTTGGAGTTGTGGTACCTATTCATAGAGCTCTTTTTATCCAGCTGTGGTTTGCAAGTGAATATACTTAGGTTTGGTAGGAGGTGGTTTGGAATCAATTTGTACCCCCTCGACAGAATGTCCTGCTCATCTATGGTGGCATGGGTTGGGAATAGTATTATCTTACTGGTGTGTAATCATCAGAGGAAAGAAAATTATCAGAGGCAAAGATAGAATAAATTTAATGAGGTGGTGTGACACTGGAGGACAAGAGGCTACTGTGAGGAAAAAAGTTTTTTTTTTGGTGGTGGTTTGATTCTCTATAGAGTACTGGCTCCTTCTAAAAGCTGCTCTGTTGTTGTTAACTCAAATTTCTTTTGAGATGCTACAATTTAAAAACCATTGGGTAGTGTGTTTCATAGTCAAAGATATTGTAATTAATGCTTTTAGTCTGATTTATAACAACGTGTATTTTTAATTTAATTTTAAAAGTTTACCTTGTGCATGGTATCTCATTTTTCCTTTTCTTTTTAAAAATATGTTTCATTTAGTGTCTGCAGATCTTTCTTCTGTGCTGACTATGTGAAATCTTACTTGCTGTGATTTGAATTGTGGCATCATAAATTAAACTACTGAGAGGTTACCAATTCTATTTTCCTGCCTGGGCAATGTACTGCCGAGAAAGTAAAACAAATTTAACAAATACAGAAATTTAAAATGCATAGGTTTCTGGGCTGTTAACATAATTTTTAAATGTGAGTACTGAAGCTGAGACCTTCTCTTCAGTATATTGATGTTGGAAAATGAAGAGACTGTGTGGTGACTGAATTTCCATTGACACTTTTTTTGCCATTTCTAGCAGTACTTACTTTCAAGGTTGAATGTTTTGCCCCTGTTATTTCAACTGTTCCTTGAAAATGGCCATTTCGAATCAATATTAAAGCTACATGTCTCATGCTGGCCTGTCACGTGATAATGTCATTTATTTTCACTTTTAAAGTTGCTGATCACAGTGGAAAATAACTTTAAATACATTTTTAGCTATTTTATTATGTCTTTAGGTATTTTTACAGCTTAATTCTCTTAAGAGGTGAAAAAGAAGAAACTGATTTTTCAAGTACCTTTTTATTCTTTGCTTTCAAGTACTATTTTTTCCTTTGCTATTTATTTAAATAATTATGTTTAGCTCAAAAATGCTACTTTGGGGTTTCAGGTATTTGTTGATAAAAAGCATTTAAATGAGGCTTCATAACAAAACCAGTTATTTTTGTATTTTATATAATAAAAACGCAGTTTAAAGATGGATTATGAATAGAGTCCATATAGATCCAAATTAAAAAATATAATAGTTACAACTTTATTTTTGTAGCTCATGGAAGAGAAAAATGTTTAGTGACTATTACAAGACAGACAATCAGCATAAAGGTGTCGCTTTTCTTTCAGTTATTTAACTGTAAATTTATATATTAATTAAATGTCATGATTTAGTAAATTGTAGGGGATTATTTGGAGCTTAAAATTATTGGGAAAAAAAGGCTCCTTCTTGGAGTAACTCCTTGGAATTTCAGTGTTTAAGCAGTGTGGAATTTTCAGTGATTTGACTTCATTTAATTTATCTCAGCAAAGTACCCATGAAATAATTTTTAATAAATCAAATTCAAACATGTGCTGGAACATTTGCCAAGATTATAGTATAGTATGAGCTACTGCTACCTCAGACATAATGCTAAAATTCAGAAAAGAAATTTTATATTATTTTTATTACAGCAGGAAAATATTTTTGTGGAAAATTAGTACTTAAGCAGCCTATTTTTCATTTTCTACAAAGGTTGTCATGAAGAAGAGATGTAGACTCACTGATCCTTCCATCATTCACCCATTCTCACCCTTTCTGCTCAAGGAAATTGATGCCACCTTAGGTTATTACAGAATTCCGGGTATTAAATGCTATTGCATGGGTACGGTGTGTCAAAAGCTGTTGATTGTGTTTCTGAAAGGAGTACAGTTACTTTAAATTCTATTTTATTGGAAATATATAAGCTGAATATCTGAAAGCACTGTTTGGGTATTGGGCTGGTTTTGTTGTGGATTGTGAGAGGCAGGATCCTTCTGGTACTCCAAATGCAGCTGGACAGAAGTCACTACCTAATACATATAATACATACTCCCTTGTTGTGGCATCTAAACAGCAGCTTAACGTGTGTTCTGTTCCTTAAAAGTTATACAGAAAGGGGCATGGCTAATTGAAAGTAGAAACAAATTTAGCAAATACAATTTTATAAAGATTCTATGGGTGCAATATTAGAAACAGGATGAACTGGTGAAATAATTTTAAAACGAGATTCTCTTTAGGGGCATTTTCCAATCACAACATAGTAACAAAATTTTGTTTAAGTTGTAACATTACTGAACTTAGTTGTGTAATTTTTTTCAAATCAGAAATCAAAGGACTGATCAAAGGCAGCTGCAGCTGTTTGGGGGAGTGTCCTTCGGAGCAGCCGAGAAGCAGCGCAGGAGTGTGTCTGGAATAGCTGAGGAAGTAGCTCTCTTATTTTAGAGTTAATCTTAAAATAAGGTCACCTTGGAAATAATTTTATTCTTGTGCTGTAATCAGTATTTGGGTTGGTTTTGGGGTTTTTTTTTGGTTTGGTTTTTGTTGGTTTTTCTTTTTTTTTTTTTTTTTTTGGTAGGCTAGAGGTGTAAATATTATGAAATTGATAATATTTTAAGAATTAAAATAAGCATCTAATATATTTAAGGAGCCCTAGTAAAAATCACTGTGCAGGNGGCATTTTTAGTCTGGGCACAGTGAGCTCAAACAACTTTCAGAGTAAATTGTGCACACTTAGGTATGGGAGGAATAGTTCATTTTCCATTATGAACTGCCAGGCAAGTCAAATTCTGAAAGAAGAATATTAGTTACACGTAATTTTAAAGTAGTCTGAAAAGCAGCAGCACATTTAAATGATCTAGCTGTGAATATAAGTATATGATTTTTCAGCAGTGTCCTTTTCTGAACAGAATTAAACCAAGAACCTGTAATCTGTTGTAAATTCAGCTCAAGGCAGCTTGCTGCAAGTTAAACAACATTAATGTTTTAGTTGGAGCTCATGTAGAAGAGGTATTATTTTAAACAAAAATGAAGTCTACAGCTATCTGGTTGTGAATGTCTCTCAATTACAGTGGCGTCCGTGGATCTTGGATCTGAATGAAGATTTGGCTAGAAATTCTCCACATCCTTAGTCTGTGTTTTCCTCTGAATAAGAAACAGCATGTGTGAATTACATTTGCTATAATCCGCTCCATACAGGAGGCTAAAAATTTCTGTGAAAAATGATTATGCACGGTTGAAAACAATTTGGATTGAAGCGGATAGATGCTTTTTTAGTTTAGCTAGTTAGGAGTTAGAGATATTTTGAGAAGTACTGCTGAGTGGCCAACATTTTAATATTTAGCTAAACACAAACCTATGAATACGAAGTAACTCTGCCGTTGCAGACAATCACATTCCAACAGTGGTGTAACTTCCTGCATTTAACCGAACATGAAACATTATTCAGTGAAAAGGAAAAATACTCTTTTTC
>WEIT01041352.1:17561-38379 GCA_013389985.1 Dryoscopus gambensis | reverse complement strand
GGTAGCTGGAGAAGGCATCAGACAAACAGGACTTCAAAATACTCTCTTTAACAAAAGTATTCGTGTAGAGTCTACATTTATGGTTTGTGCCTTGAAGGGTTTTATATTGGGGATTTTTTTTTTTCAATGTCTGTTACAGCTATGAACCAGTCTAAGTGAAAACTCCAGTCCTGCAATGATAAACCACACCCTAAATGAGAGACTACAGAAAAGATTTAGCTCAAGATGACATCATGAATATTCAGGAGTCACTGAATGTCCAGCCTCCTATGAGGGCCATAACATCACTGGTAACAAAGAAGTAACCCAGCCTTAAGCAGACACAATGCATTCGATTCAGCTGCTGAAACACAGGCTTTGACAACTGCCTGAGATATAATACAGCAGTAATTAAGACATCTGCTTAACACTTGCAGATCTGGCAGAAGACTAGACATTTTGGGGCAACAGTTAAAGGACAAGAGGATAACTAATCATGATTCTCTAATCATTTCTAATCAGCTGTGATAAAAATGTGTGACCTACCAATTCAATGTAAACAAATGTTCTAAGAGCTCCTGTCTTTTCCCAGATCTAGTGCTTGGGAAAACTGGAAAAACAAAGAAGACACTAATGCTCTGTTAATCAGAAATTTTCTTCTCTTTAAGAAGCCTTTAAGAAAATCATCTTATAATTTGAACATATTCTCCTCTAGAAATTACATCTGCTTTTCTATCAAGAGCTCATTTTCAAAAAAATTGAAACTTAATTTCTCTTGGGTTGATGTGTCACTTTACAGTAATTACGCTTTCATATTCAGATACGTAAAAAATAATGATTTATAACAGACGTAAACATATTTTAAGTATTATGCAGATTTACCAAAGTCAGAGCTCACTTACAAGGCAACTGATGAATATTGTTTCTACTGCTTATACACAACATGCTTATACACAGCATAGCATCTCATGACTAGGCATTTTATTTGAATTTAATCATTTTACCTATAATATTCTGAAAGGCTTTTCATTAATCAAGAGCTTAATCTTCTCACTGAGATATTCTGCTTGAGAAGCACAGAATTACTTGTTTAGGCATTTGTAGCACACACAAGTAAAAAGGATGAGGATTGGTGAAACTTAACATTTTGCTTAAAAACAATCTGGTACATTTGGAATCATCATAGCTTCCAAAGGATAACTTCTCAAATGGATGCTATGAGTTCAAACAACAGTGACAAGATGACACAAAGCTTGTGCAAATGCATTAGCTCCTGTAAAATAATGATGTGCATCTTTAACACAGCATTCATGAATTTCTTCCAGAGTAGGACCACCAAAAACTTGGAGAAAAGTTATGCTGAAGTCAACAAGACAGCAACATTAAATGAACCATTTCTATGTAGTCTATGTATACATGTAGCCAGCTGCTATCAAGATTTCTGCAAGTTTAGGGGAAAAATTTGGAGGAAAAACTGAATAAAAATGAAATTAGTTTAGAAATTTCTAGGGAAGAGTTCATCAAGAGAAAGCTGATGAACCAGCTGGTGATGCTGGTTGACATAAAGGAAGAAATGGTACTGGAGACTAATGATTCAATGCTAGACCAAAGTAAGAGGGATAGAAGGTCACTAAAGGTTTGAAAAGCAAAACTGATATACTTACAGATAGATATTCTGAATGCAACAGAAGAAGGGAGGCCCAAACACATGTATGCCAGAACTTAAGTCAAGATAAGAAAACTTACACTTAAGAACACAAATTTGAAAAGGTACCAGTAACTGAGAAAGAACAACATTCGTCAACTCCCTGAAAAAAGGATACTGTAAGTTAATCAGGATGTAAGTGAAAATGAAAGGAGTACAATAAAAGGGAGAAAAATCTTGCAGTTTGTTTCTTTTTTTCTTTAAAGAAACTAAAATTCTGTGCAAGACAATGAAGATGAAGCACAAGGAATTAGATAAAGTGTAGCTATGGGGATTGCACTTGTGGGATTCAGTGAAGTCAGAGAAACTGAGTTATTGAATACATTGCTTTTCTAACACTGCAATGTCTGTAACAAAGTAAGAGTTATACAGTGAGTAAATTTTTGGCTATGTTTCCTCCTGTGTCATTCCAAGAAATGAAAAAAGCTATAAACCCCTATTAAGTCAACTGGGAGAGAACAAAAAAAGAATTAGCAAAAATACAGAACTTCATTTCCTAGTGTAACACTCAATGTGCCAAGGAGCTGTATTAAACAGAAAGAAAATAACCTCAATGCAGCAACACACAAACTTGCCAGGTCACCTGTCTGCCTAATTCCAATTCTAAAGAGACAATCAACCACAACTAAGAGGGGAAAAAAAAATGAAAGCTATACTGGGGAAACTTTTGAATGTCAATTCTCCAGCATAATGAAAATTGCTTCCAATATCCAAACTGAAATGATAGCAAAGTTAATTAGTGAGTTTACTCAACTCTGATAAACCTTTGAATAAATTTCAGAAGCATTTATATGCATGTCTAATTGTTCTGCCACAACACAGTACTACAGCCCATGAAAGGTGATGCATGACAAATTTTTATAGACATTAAAATATTGTAAACATATGCATCCACACCCATATCAATGTTATTAACATCTACTTAAAAATCTCCCACTCAGAGATGCATCTACAGATTTCCAGAAAATAAAAAGCATTTGTGCCAGGGAAAATAGACCTGTTCTTCATATGGATGATTCTGGCAGACACGTAAAATGTTTGGCCCTCTTCCTTTGAGTACTGTTTACAGTGCCTTTTTTACCCTCCACCCATTTATTTATATACATGCAAATACATATATGCACATGTATGTTTACATATGCACGTATGTATAGAAGTACACAATACATACACACATATATTTATGCACACATATACACATGTACATACATTAAAACCATACACAAAACATTGACATATTCTCCAAGGAGGCTGGAATTCATCTGCCTTTCTCAAAAAGCCACCCTATGCAACATAAACCTTCTCTTTCTTTCTCTCTTTCCCGCTTTCCTTCTCTCTCCCACTCCTTTTTCCTCTCTCCTTTCCTGTATTTCTTTAAGGTTTCCTCTCTCCCCATCCCTCAATCTATTTATCACTTACTTAATTAAACAAAAAACAGAGAAAAGAATAAATTAAATATAGAATTTTCCACTTCAAAGACTGTGAAAAACACACACTTTTTTTCATAAATAGGTAAATAATTACATCTTCTTTAAAGAGAGATAAGTATTTGTAATTATACATGTACAGATGTAAAATATTAGACACAAAAAGCAGAAAGAGTAATAGAAAACTTGTTTCCTGTTGTCCTCCCTGTGGAATACTCAATATTCCTTCTGATCTTCCACATAAAAATAATTTCACATGCAATATATGAATATTATAATCTGACAAGTCATAAACTTCATGATGCACAGAACTAAGGGGGAAAATAAGTTTAATTCAAAACATTTTTAATTAAATATGTATTTCAGGTTTATTTTCAAATATTTTGTTTTGCAACTGGGCCAGATTAAAAAAAAAAACACACAAAACCAAAAAACCAATATAAACGACTATTTTAATGTAAGTTTTGTTGCACTTGTCCTGCCTCTGGGTTTATATTTTTTTTTCAATGGTGCTAAGTCTGTGTAGAAAGAAGCAACTAAAAATCAGAAGAAAGTATAAATACATAAGCAAAACTTTGAACTTAAAACAATCTAACAACAGAAAGTAGTGTATGTCTAATGTTGTCTTTTTTATCTAGTAAGCAGACAGATGTTATTAAAAACTCAAATTCGATTCTTCAGACTAATATAGAATAAAGTCATTATTACTTTTAAAATTCACATTAAAACCTACCTCTGTATCTTTACTGATCAACGAAGAAGGCACAGAGATATTTACATTCTCACTTCCTTCAGAAGGAAGAAACTGGTAATTCACAGCCTGAAGAAGAATCTACAAACATGAAATAAATATTATCTTTTACCAGTCAAATAAGCAAGTGTAAGAATTATGACTGATCTCATAGGAAACCCAAGAAACTCTGACACAAAGGCTTCCATGACAGAAAAACAAGGCTGCAGGAAAAGATGCAAAGTAGAAAACACAGCGTCTCTGACATCCTCTCACTCTTGTAGTCACTAGACAAAATGACCTTCTCTTCTCCATGATTTTTGTGCAATATTTTTCACATAATCTAAAAATTTTTTTTCCAATTTTGTGTACCGTGGTGTACGATGTAGGCTACAGACCTGTCACTATAACATCCATTATCTGAACTGGGACGCTGAGGCGCTGGGCAACTCCACAAACTCAAGTGTGCCACAGGACAGTGGCTTTGTGAGCAGAAGCTCTGCACAGAACTTCCACCTTCACGTGGTGCCTGTATTCTCAGAGATATTGCTATTCACAGGATTTTTAAAGGAAAAGGCTACACACTTGCAGCTGCCTGATTCAGACTGCATGTGTGCTGTAGCTGTGGTTCCCTTCTCCCCCATTCTTCCATTCTGTGTCCAAAGACCTCTAAGATGTTTCTATCACACAATTATAAATCTAAGAACACTGTAAACTCTTAGACAACTAAGACCATTAAGAACTCAAGTCATAGTATGTAGGCCAAGCCAAAATTACAGTGAACAGAAATTTCACATTTTGACAACCTAAATTACTGCCCTTCAGTTTCAAATAAAACTTTTGCTGTCGCCTTGACATAAGTTGTATTTAAATATCACAATTATGTGTTCGAATATATATACTGTGATCAGCTTAACGCCTAAAATGTGATTCTATGAAGTCAGTCATTGCAGAGTTAATAAAGATGGCTCAGACATAAAGCCTGTTGTAGTTGTTAAAACCATTACATCATTGAAATCAGTGAGAAAATAATTTCATTGCATATTGAGTAAAGATCACAAAAATCAAAGAATAAATGTTTAATAGGTATTTCTGTGAGCATTTTATGAAATTGCATTATAAAGTACAAATACCTAGAAAATATTTTAAAATTTCATCAACTTCATTTTCAAATAAAATGTTTAAATCAGGCAATCAATAAAGAAATTAAAAGTACTAAAGATAGAGAACACAACTGCACTTCTACTTGAGAAACCAACTCATCACGCAAAACTGCTTAGAAAGAGACCTCATTTGCTGAAATGTAACAATGAAAGTAGAGAAGTAGAGCAGAAAAAATTCAAATATATTTGAAGGGTAGAATTTAAGGGAACAAACTTGAAAGCGAGCACAAGCCCCCTTTACTTTGGTAAGCACTGAACTTTGATGAAAGAAGCTCCAGCAAGAGGTACCTGGATCTGCAATGAGCGGCTCACTGCCAGCAGCGCCTGTATGGCACTGGGGGGGCAGTGTATCAGCGCGAAGGCCAGGAGCTCCCGGCGCAGCCCCAGATCCTGGTAGCCGTCAGATTGCCCAAGCTGACTGCACACTTGCCAGCTTTCAGAATAACCTACAAGGGAACACAAAACATGCTTCCTATGACAAGTGAAAGGATGCTGCTGCCTAATTCTTATCAGATGAGATAAAGGAAGGCATGTGGCATTCTTGTCAAGAATTAACATCCCCTGAAAAAGGAACCATAAAGGCTCCATAAAACAGAGACATAGCTCAACTTTAGACTGATCGAATACATAAAAGACTAATTTTTACCCTATTGTAGATAACAATATATTAGGCATCTCTAAGCTTACATCCTGTATTTTCGCATATTACAGTAAGAAATTTATTTATTTCGGAGCATGATATTGAATACCTTACTGGAGTGGCTGTAAAAAAACAGAGTGTAAAATATATCACTTGATAAATTTAAAAAATCTGAATTCATCTTGCATTTTTCCCCCTCATTCTCAAAGCACACAAAAAGAGCCAAAGAAATTAATCCCATCTTTATTACTATCTTGACACATGTATTTTATTTACCTCCACTCATACTGTCATATACACAAATTATATAAATAGCACAGATATCTTAAGAGTTCTCATAGAAAGGCAGACTTCTAAAAGACCTGCACCTTCCTGCTAGCTGCAGTCACATAGTTTTATCTGTTTGAGTGGGACACAGTGTAGAAAGAAGTAAAAATTGTGGTTCCCAGAGGCATACAGAAAAGCTCCCTGAGGTTACACATCCAATAGTTCAGTGCACACTTATTCCATGCAGTATTTGCTGTATGTGTCTCTATTCCATATCAGTGCACTTCCACTAATGAGACGTAACTGCTATTTTAATGAAATGGTCCAGTCTGAAGTACCACACCTCACAGTAAGACAAGGGTCAGAATTCAGGTTTCCACCACCATCACTTCATGCAACCCCTGTTTATTCACTTCACCTGTGTCCATGAGCTCCTGGCAATGCATACTAGCTGCTTTGTAGTCCTGGAAACTGAGAGCCTGTTCCACTAAAAGAATTAAAACTTGACCTTTTCTCTCCATGTGATCATCTCCTGTAAGAAAAATTCAGACATTTTATTAGTTAATTGGAATTAATGGTCACCTTAAGCTTGCTACCTTATTTCTTAATAATTAACTATGTACCACAACATGAAAAGCCCCTCTTGAACCTGAAACAGAAATAAAATTATCTGCTTTTTCCTGAAGGAAACAATAAAAGGAGTTATGTATTTTAAAAAACCATTGGCACCATAGCTTGCTAACCCCACCCCCACAAATAAAGAATGTTTTGTCAAGGTTAAAAAAAAGGTTTCTGAAAATTGTATTTATGTGATGGCCAAAGCATAGACCAAAACTGATATTTAAGCTAAGTGACATATAAATCAAAATCCTAACACTGAAAAAAATAAAGTCTATGTACTGTAATAGAAGAAGAATATTGCAGGTTTTTTTCTTATAATATACAAAGACTCATTTTAAACTGCCACTTCATGGCTCCAAATAATTCATGAGATGCAGAAAACATAGGCATTTAAAAATCCCTAACCTCATAAATTGAGCGAGAAGCACTGAAACTAATTTTTCCACACCATACTTTCATCTCAGTCACCAGACCTTCTGGACAATGCCTCTTCCACTAGTTATGAATCAATCTTACACTTTAAATACTATTGAAGCCTTCTGACTGAAGTTTCATCAAGAATCTTTGTACAAAACATCCTGACCTCAATTTTAATACATCAGCATTCACAGATGAAAATCTAATGAGACAGCTCATCTCCTTCTGAAAGCCAGTTATAGTCAATACAAATAAAATTTATACCTGTCATCCTTTACCAGTCATCTGTATTTTTTAAGAGCTTTTTTCAATTTAGAGTGAATAATTTGCTGGCACTAGTTTGTCCAGTCTTGTGCTCAAAATACTATGTATGTCCATGCACTGTATGAGAAGGTGACAAAACACACACAGGAAAAATAATCTATTAATTTTAATTTAGGAACAATTTTAGAATAAAAATGAGTGGATTTTTTAAATGCAAGCTTCTTGCTCATGCTTCTCCTCTATTATTAAAAGCAATTTTATGCAGTCAGTGTTGTTATAGCTATTTGAAAAGGGCACTGGTTTATGAAACTGTATTACTACAACTTGTGAAATGCAAATATTTCAGAAGGTTAAACAGATCCAGTTTCAAAAACCATTTAAAGAGTACACATTCTTAAATTGTATAGCTGTTATTTTTAACTCCACTTTGCAGATCCATCACCACAGATGAAGTAAATTTCTTTTTAAAGCTTCCTTAAAAGGAAAGGTGTAGTAGTGGCACTACAATGACATTCAAGCAAGTGAAGTTACCCTAATTACTGAACTCAATCAAGCCTCCCCTAATCCCGGTGCATCACAACTAACTCAGCTGGGAGAACAGGTTGGCTTCCCATCATTTTATCTTTCGGCCTCCTGCTCCATATACTGCCAGCACACGATGTTGCAAATTAATCACATTGAAGGCTCTCCTGTTGCAAAATTTTGCCCTCTGGAACCTGGGAACCTCTCATTCGGGCAAAAGCAATTACAGATGACAAAGAGGTGCTTCTATCCTCACAAGCTAAATGTGAGCTGTCATTTCTCTAAGCGAGGGACATGTACTTGCCACTCACCTCCTGATGCCCACTTTACCCTGACAGCTTGACTTCTTACAGAGAGATCTAAGTAGCAGACACAAAGAGAAGTCAACAATCAAACTATTACCTGTCAGATTTCAGATAGCCAAATAATCACCGCTATTTATTCCCATTTAAAAACCAGTGGGATTGAAGAAAGAAAGAACAAAGAAACCATTCCTTGGTCCAAGTAACTGTGCTTGACCAGTTGTATGGTGTCAAGTCCCCCATCCCCCATGTTTCAGCCAAGTGAACTTTTGATGCAGTAGGATACATCTCTGCATGTTTTGCAAAAGCACAAGCATAAAATATAAGCATCACTTTCCTTCCAGTCCATGGCTATAGTTGCTCATCGTATCTCCGCTCAATGACACTTCCATTACCTTGGCATTCACTGTTAAGGCACAGAACAACCATTGGCTCCAGTGTTACTCAGTGAATCCCTGAGTGAAGCCCTTTTTCACACACCTTTCATTAACCAGGCAGTGACTGATAATGCTCACTACTGCAGTTTAGTCATTGTCTTCTTCAGACACGGAAAAACTCACTGCTTCAGCTTTGTAACACACCATTTGATGGTATTTCAATGATAAAGTCTTATAAAAGGAAAAGTTTTGAATTCTGAATTGTCTCCCTTGCCATTTTGACAGCTATTCAAGACTTAAAACCAAGATAGGAATGACAAAACTCTTAACATAGTGACCTGATTATATTATGTAGGAAATCTGCTTCAAGTCTTAATGATAACGCCTGACATACAGACTCAAATCAAATTCAGAAACTGCAGAGTGGAAGAGGATGAGGAAGGGAAGTGTACGCGCACACAGTCCCAGGGAAGTGGAGGTATTTAAAAAGACATGTAAATGTGGCACTCAGGGACATGGTTTAGTGGTAGACTCGGCAATGCCAAGTTGATGGTTGGACTCAATGATCTTGAACAGTTTTTATAACCTAAATGATTCTGAGGTTCTAATAAAAATGGCAAGAGAAAAAAATATGAAAGCTCAGAAATAAATAATTTTTTTTCTTGAGAAGTAAAGAACATGCAAATACTTTTTAAAAGCTTGGATTCAATCTGGATTATATACAGAAAATAAAAGCTTATTGAAACACCTTGGGTAAGATGCATGCTGTTTGTGAGTGGATGAAATAACATTATCCTGAATGAAATCATGCTGTTAAAACTTAAAAGTCAAATGATACCAACATTGTATATACACTTCAGAAATTCCATGTTGCCTACGTTTTAGGATATCTAGGAGATCAGAAGCCATCTACATAGTTAATTCCAAATGCAAGAAAGTCAGTGTTAAGAAAGATGGATTTCAAAAATAAGCTTTAACTAAGGAATCTGAGCAAAGTTTAAAGCTACCAGAATTCACTTATGGATATTAAAACTAAATAAATTACAATAGAAAGCTGTGAGAAAAGAGAATAATGGAAACATTTCTAGAAAGCCTGACAAAGGAAATAATGACCAACACTCGGTAGATCTTTGATGTACAGTAAGAGTAGGGAAGATGCTCATAATGTCTGATACAGAAGCTTTTTTCCCTACTTTTTTTTGCACACATCTACTCCAGTAATTGCATAAAGTGAATTCTTTACACGCTTTCTTAACAAAGAGCATGAATTAAGTGAGGATTGCAAGACACAGAACAGCTCCAGCTCCCTGAACAGGTGCAGATTTTCTGGCTGTCATGCTGAGCACATTCTCCCTCACTCACTTTACCCATCTGTGAAATTAAGATAACACTTGTGTGCTTACTTTACAGAGGTAGTGACATGAGGCTTAGGTAGAGTTCACTGTAATTAATCAAATACTTTAAAGCAATTAAGAAGCTAGCTGATATATCATTACCTAAGCAAGATTTTAACTTTGATAAGTATGAATATAAATTCTATAACTCACTTTCAGTGCTGCTCTCTAAGCAAACTGTATTCAGACTACACATCTCACAAAGCTCTTTAACAATAACTCTCTGCAATCTACCCTGGCATCCACAATAAATGTATTCTTTTAAAATTTAAATTAAAAAATATATTCTTACGATTTTATAGACTGGCTATATATTACTGTAAGGGACAGTCTGAAGATCCCTCATTCTGCCTCATGATTCATCGACAAGGACAGAGACTGAGACCCCAGAAGGACTTTGGGCAGGGGGGCTCTGGCCTGGCACCGGTCTGGCTGAAGTGAGCATTTGCCAAGCATTGTCTGCAGGTGTGTTTGCCTCCAGCATTGTCTGAGAAACTGAGCACAGCCACGGAAAACTGATCGTGCAGCCAGGCAGTTCGACATGGCCCGTACTGTACGTTTGCTGCTGCTTCGGCAAGCCTCCTAGCAACAGTTGTGGTTTGGCCTGACGCCCCCCTGGCTTCTGAAAGAGACTATAAAGTGACTTTTGGGATTCACCACCTTTGAGATCTCCCCATCGGACAAAGACGCATCTGTTGGCCACTGTACCAGGATAGCATCTCCGACTGATTGGTAGCTATCACCCCCTTTTCCCCTCTTTCTCTCTCTATCCTTTGTTTCCTGCATCTCTCCCTCTTTAATAAAGCAAAATCATACGGTTTTGGCACTCTAAATAAAGTGCACTGTTGAAATCCTCAGCGCTGGCTTTTGCACTCTGAGATCGGTTAGCGAATCTACCATGATTCATGCTTGTCGGATCGTGACAATTACATATAATAAAACACAGCACATGCTTAATGCTCTATATACACACACATGTAAAAAGTTTATATAGACATGGACAGATAGAGCGAGCAGGTCTTTCCCAATCAGTAATTATACAGGGTGGCATGGCAGAGGAAACAGAGGGGAAAATACTGAAACAAATTCCTCCACTGAGCAGACAATGCACAAAAAAAAACACTCTACAAAGTGGATTTGGAACAGAAGGGACCACAACTTCGAGCATGCACAACCAATACCAGTATGTTCCACAGGACAAAATCAGAACTTCTCACACAGCAAACGTGGCTCATAAATCAGGGCAATTGTTTAAGTAGTGAAAACAATTAAGGACAAAAATCAAATATTTATCCCAGAAGCACTTTATCTAATTCTTCATTAAACAAGTCCATGAAGTTCAATCCCCTTCCTCAATATCCAGATGCATCCAAAAATATCTCAGTAAGACCATTTGCTTTCATCATAAGCTGTCAGAAATCACAATACCCTTTCCCAGTAGTTTTACACCTGCAAACAAAGACTACCTGTATTAGAACTGCAAGAAGGTTTTCCTTTTCTAATATTAAGTTTAAAATAAAATATATTAATTAAAAAAATCTTAGAATCTGTATGCATAAGCTGCCCTTTTATCTATAAACTAATTTGTGGAATAATACTAGGGTTTGTTATCACACTTATGAGAGTGCTACCAAGTCCTAAAGTAACTCTTCATCATATCAAAAATTAGTATTAATAATATTAATTAATCGTTAATTGTAACTCAATAAATTACAAGTTGACAGGTAAAGAAATACCATTTCTACATGTCATGTTTCAATTTTTTTTTAATCTCTACCATTGAATTATATACAGTGCTCCACATTACAGACTAAGATTAAGGTTATGCCAGCATTACACTAAAAATCTGTCTTTAAAGCTATTAATAACCTAGCTATTCAAATTCTAAGACTCTTTAAAATTTTAAAGAGTCTTAGCTATTCTACCACTCATCAGAGGTACACAGAGCAACAATCAAGGACCAAAGAGTAAAGCTCTATAGACTTTTTTTAATAATTTGGAAAAATATTGCATTTACATGCATGATTTAAAGCAATGATGACAATCATGTTTCCTTTATATGCTACTGGGTAATCTTCTGGAAACTTGTCAATGGGCTGGAAAGTCAGGCACAAAAAATTTGCAGTAACACTGGTATGCCGTTTACAGCTTTCAAATCCAGAAAAACAAACAAGTACATTTTAAAAATACTGAGTTTCTTAAAATTAAATAAATCCGTTTTCAATAGCCCATCTCCTACAACAATTAAGTTTAGATAAAATTCACAACTATGGCATTCTCATACCAAATCCATATCTTACTCATAAATGAACATTCTCTACAGATAACAGCTTTCCAGTATAAGCAATCCAACTAGACAGCCTTCAGTGACAGTGAAATGGCTTTTAATCACAAAAGCCTAAAACTACTTATGTAAAACAAAATTTAAAAAACACTCCATCACATTCCACCACCACAGAAAGTCACTACTGAAAACATTTTCTTGCTGTATTTTCCTTTCAGATAAATAAATGTTATTCTATACCCAAAAGATTACTTTGAAAGTGTCAAATCCAGAAACATATTTGGCATAAGAGAAAACTGCCTAAGTCATGTATTCCTTACCAAAACTCACTCTTGAAATGTAATTTTTACTACTAAAATTCTCTACTGACCATAGGAGCAACCATCAGCATTACTTCCAAGGTTAACCATTTAAGTCAGAGAACCCAATGCTCACAAGATAAATGTGTCACTGGTAGAGTAAGTAGTAGTTTTTAAATCATTCACTTGTTTAAAAATTAACCACCTCACACATTCATCTTCTGGTTTTCTCTAGCCTGGTAAAATGCATGGAAGAGAAGAACTGGGAGGCCATTTCATCATCTGGCTTTAAATACCTCTTAAATCTCTCTTTTCAGTGATGTCTAAATAAGTGTCACTGTGATTATAACACTAGCACACAGACACTACTGTATCAATGAACTGGACATAACACTACTGGACAAAGCTTTACAGAATCTCTCTGGATCTTGGTTTTCCTTCTTTCACACAAAGAGAATCACTTGGATTCAAAAAGAAGGTTAAAAAAAAAAAATCAGCAACATTACCCCAAAGAACCCAGAATACTAAGAAAAATTGACAGATTTTAACTTGATGTGAGTGGGACAAAGCAGAGAGGAGGAAAGAGCTGTACAGCAATCTTGTCTTATGAACCAATAAGGGAAACTTCTTTTTTCCCAAAAGCCTGACAAGCAAAGAAAAAGCAGCTACAACTGTCATTCCAATTTTTCTACGGATTACATATTAAACATGTAGATTGGATCCAGCTACCCAAAATGGTACCAACCTGTCCCCTCCACCACCTTTCTTGCAGCAGCACTGTGCTGACCAGAATTAGGATGTTTCTTGTGACTCCCTTCCGTACAACCGAAGTATCTTTGGAGGTCAACAACCTAATTTCCATACCTCTGCTCTCAACCTCACACAACAGTCTCAAATATCTCCTTCCCTATTTATAATACTATGCAAAAAATTGCCAGTACTAAGCTTCCTGAAAACATAAGAAAAAAATCTTAAATGATTTAACAAATAGAGAGAGAGAAGGGAATTAGCCAGGCATGCTTCACTGACAAAGCTGGAATGCACTGATTTTATATGCTGCATGAAATAAAAATACCTATTTTATATTTCTATATTCTATTTCTACATCATAAAAATACAGCAGTATTGTCTTTACAGTTGCGTTGATTAAGTATTTTTCAAAAATTAAAAAAAAAAAAAATCAAAAGGCAGATACTTTAGGCAGGCCATAAAAAACCCCAAAACATAAAACTCCCCCTAATATCCTCAGGACCCAATCTTCGAAGACATTCAGCTCCTTAAATGAATACTCAACTTAATGCATTATTTTTAGTGCCTGAAGGAGATACACACAGCATAGACTAAAGTCTAGCAGCTGAAATTCATGCTTTACAGACAACTTTTCCCCCTCTAACTTAAAGGCAACTATTGTTAAATCAGACTTACCTTATTTGACAGAGGTAACAACAGTCACAGTAATTTTAATACTACCAATTAACTGTAAAACAAGACATTCTCAGCCACAGCTCCTCCAATCTGAAATAAGCCTTGTCTTAGGTTACAATGTACGATGTAACCAAAAGTATGTATTCTATCACCATCTGTTAAAACCAGGTGGGGCAGTGTTTCTTATCTGATAACTCCCTCCGGAGAGATCTTTTTCTGTTAATGGGCTATCAAGCCTCACAGCATGACTCATAAAATTACATCATCCCATTGTGAGATGTTCCACCCAGGGGGAGGAACCAAGCATTCCTACCTGGATATAATCTGAGGTTTGGAACACCACACTCAGCCCTTACCTACTGGGTTCCCAGAGAACAAGAGCTACATAATCACCACTGCACCTTCAGAGGAAGACCAGACCCTTCTACAGGATCACTGCTTCAACAGAACCACATCCATCACTTCAGGAAGAACTGCAGCCACCACTTAATCAGACTGCTACCGCCACCCTGACTAACAGGGTGTCAGGTTGTATCCTCACTGTCAGTTTAAGCCAGTGGTTTTTGCCTTTATTTTTCATTTTCCTATTAAATTGTACTTCTGACTTGGAGTCTCCCACTGGTTTGTTTTCAAACTAGTACAGCCTTTACTCCAACTCTAGATTAGACAAGGCATTTTTTTTTATTTCAGGTATTAGCGGAATGTAGCAGCTGACCATTTCAGCTACTTTACAGATGAAATATTCCACTGATGTGAAATGGTTCATTCCTCCCCTCTTGCAGATGACTTCTTAGTGATCTCTTTGAATACATATTCTAACTATCAACCCAAATGTCCTAAACCATAACATAAATACACACTGCAATGCAATTCAGTGTCTTATCAACACAGCTTACCTGCAACCTTTAGCAGGTTTGCCAGTTCCAGGAGCTTAGCAGACTGTTTATAGTTTGTTGACATCTGCGCCAGACAGTCCTTGATGAGACTGAGTCGATCAGAACACAAACGCACTGTTGAAAGAAGAACTGGTTTAGAGACTGCACAAATGAACTTGACTGCTGTGTTCCTGCTTAACACAGGGCAGGAGGACTGCTGGGGAGTATAAGAATGCAAACACAAACTGAAAACCAGCTCAAAGCTGCTTGCATGCAGATCCTCAATTATACCTATAAACAGAAAGTTAAAACAACACCACAGGATATCCAGCCCCAATCATTAGCAAGTCAAATTATGAAGGGAGCAAAAAGAGGAAAACTGACCTGAGTGAAAACTCTGTTTTCACATTCACTGTTTTTAAATGTATACAATCAACCGATATACCTTTATACAATTTTTTTTTTAATTATGATTTTTGTAACATTCTGAAAGACTGCTAACACAGACATTAACTTTTGTTTAGAATGCTGTAAGATTTCACACCACATTTTATTTTAGCATGGACAAGATATATCACACAGACTGAAAGAAGTGTCATTAGCAAACTCTTCAGGTAGTTCTAATTTACTTAAAAACTTTCTGAGGAAGTGGAAGGATATACTTCAAATCACCAGGTCGTGTCAACTGTATCCTGAGCAGCTTATAATTAGTACTGTGTTTCAAAAAAGATTTTACCAAGAATTGAACAATTATTTTAATTGCATGATTTAATACAATGAACTGATTCCAGTGCCCTATTTAGCTAATTAGTGGGTGGCTAACTTCAGGCTGCTACTTTAAAAGGTAATGCTTTCATACTATGCAAGTTCTCAGAACACAGAGGAACAGCATGCAGATATTCCACTTAACACTAAGTAAGAGTGAATGGCTGCATGGGGGATAAGCTCTGCATTAGCATATTGGGCTTAAAACACAGGATATCAGGCCTCTCAATAAGAGCAAAGAAGTATTAGCATAATGAAAACTATTAATTCTGGAAATCAAATTAGACTAAAATGAATAAGAATGCAAGAGCAGGAAAAGGCCATGTTTTTAGTTTCATTTTTAATATTCTATCACAGGCATATATTAGTATACAACAATAAAATGTTTCCAGTGACTTATTTAAGCAGGAATTTTTAATACATAACTAAAAGTAATCTGATATAATACCATGGGTCAAACACTTAAAGATGGACTTTTCTTCACATTTCATTTTCATAAGGAGTCTTCAAACCAGATTTTGTTAAAATATAGTGTAACAGTAGTTCATAAACTTAAACTGCTGAGTTTGTTAAAAATAGAAGTGGGGGAAGATCCATAGAAAACTAAACATAGAACTGCAAATACAAGTCTATTTCTAAAATACTATTGCTGTGGGAACAGCTGATCCTTAGTGCTATTTTAATGACATTCTATCAAAGTAATAGATCTTTTAAAGGCTTTCATTAAAACTTGAAAACATCATTTTAGTCTTATTAGATTAATTTGATTTACATGAAAGATACTGAAGCAAGGATAAGTCAGGATCATTAATGAAATTACACACACGATTTCACACACTCTAATTAATCTAGATCAGTTGTATTAGACATACTGTTAATGCAGTATTGTCGCTACTTTTTAAAAATGATGCCTCCATGTCCACATCAAAAAAAGTTGAAGAAAATATGTGCACTTTTCTACAGGCTGAACAAACTGACTGAAAAATAATTTTACTCTAGAAATCAACAGGCCAGTACCGCAAGATCTAGAAATTAGACATTCTCTGTCCAGAAATTGTAAGATTTCTGAGTATAACATATGGAGCATCAACTCACTTGAACAAATACTTGGAAAAAAGAGAACAAAAAGAGAACACCAAAGTAAAGTGTGGTGGTTTGAGCCTGGGTTGATGGACAGCCGTTTAGACCAATAACGCTTCTCAAAATCTACATATTTAAACTGCGTGGAGAGGTGGGAACTTCCCTTTGGTGTTCGAATCTCCCACAGGATAAGGGGGGGGCAATGGGCCCCGGGGCTCTGTCTCCGGGAGCTGCCCCGGGCCCCCCTCTTCCCCAGCCCCAGGGCACGGCCCCAGATAGAGGTGGGAGAGCCCCCTCAGAGCCGCAGGCAGCTAAGGAACAACCCTTAAGCTGCTGCATAGCTGATACCACCTGGCGCGGCTTCTAAGGACTGGAGAAGAGCCTCCCTCCCCACTCATGCAGCCCCGCGCAGACCCGGCGGGAGCCGAGAGAGAGCTTTCTTACAACCAACATGATTAGAGTCAAACTGAGGAACCAGATGCATAAAAAGAGAGAAGTTTTTTTCTCCAAAATAAAGACCGAAGAAAATCATGGCGACTTCAAGGTCAGAGGGAAAGAGAAAGTAAGTGACGGGAAATGGAGCTGAAGATGATGGCAGGAAAAGAGGGCGGAGTGCACCCAGTGCGAAGCTTAAAAATGCTTTTTGCAGGCCATGGTAGAAACTGTAATATTACAAACTGTTCTTTTCTCTTTAATCCACTTAAAGACATGGGAGGATGAGATTTTTGTGTGCAGCCTGTGGGAAAAAGGTGATGTGACTATACCAGGTCACCTCGGAGCGATAAGAGACTTTCAGAGATGTTGTGAAGAAGAGAGCAGTTGCTTTTAAACTACAATTTGCTTATTGTGCAGTGACCCTAAGACATATATCCTTAAAAAGATACACCCCATGTGTGGCCCATGCTGGCAGTGTGGGAAAACTGCAAGCGTTATGGGAGAGATGTTTTGCATGGCAGCAGAATTTCTGGGCAGGTCTGTTGCCCTTTGAGCAGTTTGGAAACCACGTGAAACAAAAGAAAACCTTCTTTCCGTAAATAGTGGAGAGACTTAAGAACTGTAATACTGACCAAAATCATAGTTTGTTATCCTTTGTGAGAGCTGGGTAAAAAGGGGAGGTGCTGGAGGAAAAAGGAGGTCTTGCTTTAATTCCTTGTTATTTTTTTTCCTTTTAGTTCTATTAATAAACTTCTTTATATTCTTTAAAGTATGGAGCCTGCTTTGCAATTCCTCCTAATCCTTATCTCACAGAAAGTAAAAAAATGCAAACCAAACCACTACATAAAGTAACAACAGCCACTGAGAACATCTACTTGATTTTCCAAGAAGTGGAAAGCACCTGAAGTGCTATCCATAAATCCCAGTATTTCTCTGCACAATGCCAGAAGTAAAACATTATCATCAGCACATCTCATGCCTCAGTGTTCGTCTCAGTCAGTTCCATTACAGTTCATGCAATTTCATTGTATATAATCATAACTTCTTTCCAACTTTTGTCCAACAACTTTTTGTTTCACTGGCGTCAGAGCTCCAAAAGATTTAGTTTTAAACATATCATCAGAAGAAATACCTTGTAGAAGTTCACTTCCACTGTCATTGGGTTTTATATACCTCCAAATTAAACAGCCCAGTGGAGACATGAAAACTGCCCCTGCATGAAGTACCTCTCTTGCACCTGTTATTTTAAAGCACACAGGCAAGTGCAGATTATTCGGCAAATAAAAGATGAGCTCAAATTATTTCTGTTCAAGTCGCCAGGAGTTTTATACACTTGATACTGTTTTGAAGTCCTGCTAAAAGTAAGTCCCAAAACACAGATGCCATATGCAAATACCCTTCTTACCTAAAATAATTTAAAACATTCCATTTCAAAAATTACTTTTTGTATGTGCCTGTAAAGTGCTTGGAGGCAGGAAATGAACTCTTAAGTTTAATCATGTCACACTTATGTAATAGTAACTATTTCTCATGCATATTTATGCCTGTGATTCAAGTAATCATATAAAAAATGAAATTATGCTGTACCTTGTAGCGGTAATATTTTCACACCGAACTCCTCCAGGTAACCCAGAGCACGAATGAGGTCCAACTCCTCCTGAACAGCACTGGGACTGTCTTCAATAAGTTGTAGACAGCACCTAATAATAACAAAACACATTCTTCTAAAGTTTGATGAATACATTCAAAGTCAAACTTGTGGGAAAAGTTCACTGGTGAATAAAACAAAACAAAACAACCACCAGCAGTAATTTACTGTGCTTATGAAATGTCAAAATACTCACTATTTTTGTAATGCACATGGGAAGCGTTTGGCATAGTCTTTCTCTTATGGCTGGCTAAACATTTTAACAGATTTCTGGTTTTGGATTGCCTTCAACTGGTTGTGATAAGTACACACCTAAACCCTCCTGAATTTAGATCTGCAATGAATTTGATAGATGACGTTGAAGGTATACATAATACATAATTATTATGGGAAATACTTCTCCTACCACTATTGCATTTTGATAATGCCATATTCTAGAAGATAAAAACAAAACAGTGCAAAAGGTTGACTGGAAGTGAAACATTAAGAGTCATTGTCACAAATTCAGCTTCCTTGACCAGGTATAGCAAATAAAAACAAAGCTGAATTTAAAAAAAAAAATCAAAAAAAACCCAAAAGCCCTCAAAAAAACAATAAAAAACCCCTACTAAATTCCTCTGAAGATGAATTAATGCATGCAATTATTGAGAGCACATTATTCTAAATATTTTTTAAATCATATGAATAGTATATTATTGTAATAAGCTTTTAGATAATTTTTTAAAATACAAGTTGCATTCTGGTACTGTGTATTCATATGTAGTTTTACGAATCCACACTGAACAAAAAAAAAAAAATCAACATGCAAAATCATGGAATCACAGAATGGATATAGGTTGGAAGGGACCTTAAACATCGTCTAGTTCCAAATTCCCCTGGCATGGGCATGGACACCTCCCACTACACCAGGTTGCTCAAGAGCTCCATCCAGCCAGGCCTTGAACACTTCCAGGGGTGGGGCATCCACAACTTCTGTGGACAACCTGTTCCAGTGCCTCACTCCCCTCACAGTAAAGATTTTTTTTCTTTTCAAACAACTGATGTAAACTACTCTCCTCCAGCTTGAAACCATTACACCCTGTCCCACTATATGCCCTTGTAAAAAGGCCCTCTCCATCTTTCTTGCAGGCTCCCTTCAGGTACTGGAAGGACACACTTAGGGCATCCAAGAGCCTTCTCTTTTCCAGGCTGAACAATCCCAAATCCCTCAGCCTTTCCTTATATGAGAGGTCCTTCATCCTTCTAGACTCACTCCAGCAGGTCCCAGGAGGTCTGTGCTGGGGACCCCAGGGCTGGATGCAGCACTGCAGGTGGGGGTCTCACCAGGGCAGAGAAGCGGGGCAGAACCCCCTCCCTCCCCTGCTGCCCACGCTGCTTTGGACGCAGCCCTGCACACAACTGGCGTTCTGGGCTGCGAGGGCACACGGCCGGGTCATGTCCAGCCTCTCACCCACCAGCACCCCTCCAAGTCCTTCATCCCCCAGCGTGGATGATACCAGGGTGATACCCAGCCAGGATTGATACCCTGGTCCAGGTGCAGCACCAGCACTTGGTCTTGTTGAAACTCGTGAGCCTCATGAGCTTCACTTCTTGAGCTTGTCCAGATGGCATCTCATCTGCATGATTTTAAATGGCTTAATTCACCATACACATTAAATCAGGGAAGTATTTGATTTGTCCAGTTTATCATATGACTTTTATCTCCACACATTAAGAATACACATTTTAAATCAAAACCAAAACTGTATGTTAGTTGAACATCCCATCTGAACCCATCAGATTTTTCAGGCACATTGACAAATATTTCAGGGTGAAGATTAAAATAGGAGTGGAATAAAAGAGCTAAAGAGAAGATAAATACATTCTACTTAAACCAACATATACATGAAGGCTGCTAGGAGACCTATACACAGATAATCACTTGCAGAAACAAGTTAAGTTACCACGAAACAATTGATCGAAGTCAGAGAAGGACCAAACCATGTTACAGAACAGAATAAACACACGGTCATACATTCATAGGATGTACTTGAGCTAAAAACCACGTATTTTGAAATATCACCATAAAACCCTAAGAGAAAAGCTGGTCACAGGACCCTTATGCATTAAAAGGGTTTTTAAACTCCTTGCACTAAAAGCAACACCACTCTGTATTTCCACAGGCTGCTTATGAAAAATATTCTCAAGAGAAGACTTGGG